>NDXB01017966.1:5260-22358 GCA_002631895.1 Agapornis roseicollis
TTTTTTTTTTTTTTTTTTTTAAATGTGTCACATACTAGCATGCATACTTAAAATATCAAATTGATTTTCTTTTCTCCATCTCATCATGTGTTTTTTTTTTCCCCATCAGTCCATATTGGGAATTCTTTTTCAAACAGAACTCTGGAACGCCAAGATTTCATTTCATTTTGGAGCAAAGCAATCACTCGTAGAATGATATCTCATGATTTGCTTTGAAACAATGGTGTTGTGTAAATTTAAATGGTGATAATAATGATTTGGAAATATACATTGCTAGGTGTTTAAGGCCAAATTCCCTTTGATTTAATATTGTGAAACCAGAAGTATATCTATGGATTTCAGAAAAGCTTATTTATATTTATGAAAATGTAAATGAAAACATTTTTCCAGACTGCTGGAAAACTTAGAAAACTGACAAGAAATTTTATGATTTGTAATTCTGACACTTCCTATGGAAAAGGAAGGAAGTATAATAGAGGAAAATAAATATAAGGATTTCTGTTGAAGGAGGGAGTAGTAAGTAAGAGGGCTAGTGCATTCTGTTGATAGAGAAAAGAGCAGCTCTGTAGAAATGTTATATTGAGATCAATGTGGGTATTTTAATATTAGCATTTTTGCATACTTGGTGCACTGTAAATAATTGCATATGGTTGCCTTTCTTCTCTTTGTACCTCGGGGCAGCGGTAGTGCCATCTAATGTTCTAATTAATCTGCAGTAACTTCCAAGTCAGACTTTCAATGGCAACAAAAAAAATACTTACAGGAATGATGAACTTGGCTGTACTCCAACTGACACTGTGGCTGCTGCTCAAATAATCCCTTGGCTTTTATGGTAACATAATCAAGTTAAGAAAAACTGGACAAGATATTTGGAGTCAATGAGTACTCTATGTTACTTTAAAATGCTGAACAGGTGCAAGTGGGATACATTCAAAATGGTCATTAGCCAAAACTTGCTTTGAGGAAGGTGGGGCTAACATCTGTGCTTGTTTTCACAGATACAAAAGAGAAGGCTCCCAAGGAAATGTGAGTAGGATTTAAATGGATGAAGCAGCATGAGTGAATGAAGCATTCTGATTTAAGACTTTCCCTGCTTATAGTAATTAACATTTGAAAAAAAGCATTATCAATCTAATTTTTTTTTTCCTTTTTGGGTAGAAAAGGAGGAGTCTGATTTAATTAAAAAGGATGTTAATTCCAAGCACCTACCTAATCAAATATTAACTGTATTCAGAATAAGCAAATTATAATCATTTTCTAGTGATTTAAATGTTCCTTCTATAGCTGCATGGATTTTTTCCCAATGCTTTTGATTTTTGCTAAACTGCCTAATCTTAGTTTACCCTTCAGATGTTCTGTGTTTTAATGACTGGCTGATAGGACCCTCCTGTAATAGATCTTTATGACATCATTTTATATTTTATATCCTAGAAAATGGAAAAGGATTTTGTGTAACTGAAGTAGAATCAGGTTCATAAATCATAATGTGACAGTTTATATAATCAGTGAGATCTGAAGATATCTGGTTTGGGTTTTTTGACTCTGGTTAACTCAAGGAAGGAAATTTAATTTTACGTACTCCATTTATTTTTTCTTATGACCTTCCTTGTTTTGCAGTTTAAAACAAGATACCTGCACTGAGTTTATATGTCAACTTTTCTTCAGATATTTATTTAGTAAGGTGTTGTTTTGGTGAATTACCAACACTTGCCTTTGTATTTCTGTCCTTCTCAGCCCTGGCACTGTTGTGAATGCAGGTGTCATGTATGGTTAGATGAGATCACAGAAAAGAACCAAGCATAGATGGAATTATATTCATACTGGAAAATCTACTGCAGATATGTCTGGACTTGCTTTTATTAGTGTGTTTCCATGCAATATAAAAGCATAGGCAATTATTTCCAGCTGATATTGTAGTGCCACACATAACATGGTCTTGCAGAAACAGTAGTCAAAAAGGCTTTTTACTGTCTTTGGTAAGCCAAAAGAGCACATTGGTTTATTTGGAATTTGGTTATCACAAAATCCACCCTTTCAGCATCCAGGAGACTATGTGCATTGTACAGGGGGTGACACTGTATAGTCAGCCTGAAACTTGATCCTAAGGATTTTACTTGAACTATACTTGTTGCCAGACAGTTTTGTACTACATTTAACATAGTGTTCTACTGTTTTGTATTGCATATATATAGATATTTATTGAAATATGTATGGATTCCATTTCCAAGTATCTTCAGATTAATAATAGGAAAATCTTGGTATTATTAAATTTGCTCTTTGTGCAAGTTTTAAACTCTAGACACCTATACAAACTTTCTTCCACTTCCCTTTTAGATTAGATTTGTCTGGGTAGTTTTAATAAAGAGATGATAACTTTATATAGTTAAGGCTTGTCTCTAGGAAAGATCCATACTGTCACTAGTATAAATATAAGAGTCATTCCAGCATTCCTGTTAGAAGTCTTAAGTCTGGAAATGTATTTTCCTAAATAGCCAAAATAGCCCAGATATGGCATTTGGAGTAGGCTACAAAGTTCACCTACATACATATTGGGAAGCTAAAATATGCTGAAGCTTGTTACTTCAGAGCAATTATTTATTTTTGTTCCTTTCTGAACTCTAGATATATCAAATAAGACCTTTTCATTGTGGTAGACAAATGGATTAAAACATCCTAATATTCAAATAGACAAAGGATATAAGGTAAGAGAAGGAAATTTTATTCACCTCACATTTAGATTGGATATAAGGAAGAAATTCTTTACTGTGAGGGTGGTGAGGCACTGGAATGGGTTCCCCAAGGAAGTTGTGGATGCTCCACCCCTGGCAGTGTTTAAGGCAAGGTTGGATGAAGCCTTGGGTGGCACAGTTTAGTGTGGGGTGTCCCTGCTTTTGGCAGAGGGGTTGGACCTAGATGATCTTAAGGTCCTTTCCAACCCTAACTATTCTATGATTATTAATGAGGAATGGAGGAAGAGACTTGTAGGGTGAGCTTTGTGTCACATTATACTTCCTCACATTTTGCAAGCTACATTGACTTATATGTCAAAAGAAATAATTTCCTCATCAAAGATATATGTGACCTTTTGTGCATCTTTGCAGGCAGAACACAGTGAACACAGAAATAAAAACATATGCTCCGTTTTTCTTCTTTTCGCTTTAACCATATCACCAGGTTTTTGACAAAAAATATGCCCTGGTTATCAGCTTCTGAAGTTAAAACACCACCTTATCTCTGGTTTACTTATTTATTTCTTCAGGGGTTCCACACTTGCAATGGAACAAAATGGTGGCAACCCCAGCTATGGAACATGTGATGCATTATTGCATCCGTGTTTAACCAGAGCTGCAGGTATTTAACAACATTGAAAATAATACACTACTACCAACTGAATTAGTTTTTCTTTACTCCTTCTCAGTTCTTTGGGCACAAGACTGATTCCTGGTTTTGAAATGATGGATTGAGATTTTGTTTACTCATTAAAAAAAAATACCACAGTCTTCCTTATATCCAATCTAAGAATTTCTTCATGCAAGTATAAACGTGTATGGAGATCTCATCATTGTTGGAGAAAGAGACTGACAGGAATCTCATGCAGTTCAGCAACATGAAGTGCAAAATCCTGTATCTGGGGCAAAACAGTCCTGGGCACCAGTACACACTGGGAACTGCCCAGCTAGAAAGCAGCCTTGCAAAAAAATGACTTGGGGAGCTAGTCTCTTTTCAGGGGTGCCCAGTAACAGGACCAGAAGCTATGGAAAGAGGCTGAAATACAGGAGGTGGAAAATCAAGAAACACTTTGTTGCTGTGAGGATGATTAAAAGTAGAGAGGCTTGCTTGTTCACACATTTGTCAGTGCAAGCTTAGGAACTCTACAACTTCTAACTTTAAATAACCAGGTTTGAACATGTTAATATAAGGGCCAGTTTTTAGAAATTTATTCTTGTGAAGTTCAAGTGGAATGCTGTGCCCAAGCCCTACTGAAAATCTAGCCATTAGTTAATCAGCTTGATTTGTGTTTCTTTCATCCAACCCAGTATTCTCTGCAAATAGAATAATGTAATAAGTATTTTCTGTTTAATCAATTAATTTCCTGTTATGAGAATAAGATTTGTTTTTTCCATGAATATTGGTTAGTTGTAAATAGGATTTTTCACTGAAACTGAAAAAGCACTATTGTAAAGGTAAGTGATACTAGCACATACTTGGTCACTTGTCTGTATTTTTGTGGTGTAATCTACACTGGATGTTTAAAGTGAAACTGGTCTGCCACTACTCAGTCAAATATAATCATGTCTCTTCAAAGCTGGTTTCACCCTCTCAGTCATATATGTATTTGTTTTCTTTGCTCATGAAGCAAACTCTCTGCCCCTGAAGGTGATTGATTGCACAGAAGAATGAACTTCTTTATCCATAGGCCACCTATGCTGCTTGTCTCTTTTGACTTTTACGTCTCCCTATCTAAACTCTGACCCAGCTAGATAACAAGAAGCTGAAATCGTCTCTTTAGACTTGCATACTTTCATTACTGAACTGTACCAGTTTGTGTTCAGCATAAGAGGAGATTGTATATCTCTTATGTGACAGTGGGAATGCTACTTGATACAAATAAATGCAAACATGCCCTTACAGTTATGTTTTTTCTGTGCTTAGAGACCGCAAAAGAAAGCATGTCATTCACAACCGACTCCTTTGAAACTTGTTAATGAGTTTGCAGGACGAGACTGTTGTTCCTTCACTTTGCTTCCTCATGAGCTTCTGAATGATACATTTGTTAGGAAGAATGAAGTAAGTATGTGAAATTATATTTGTGTGTACTGGTGGATATTTACGTACAGATGTGTATGTATATGTATATAGACACATACTCATTTTCAGAAATGAGCGGTGACATTGATATTTCTGAATTTGTGGTCAAATAATTGAAATTACCTTATTGAAGCCAGTTTTGAGAAAGTGTTAGTAGAGATTCTGAAAAAAGAGAGACACTTCAGAACTACTTAATTCTGAAAAAAATAGTCTCTTTGGGGGAGTTGAAGAACAACTATAAAAGGATAAGGAATCTGTTACACAGAGGAACTTGGGAATGTTGACATTTAGTATTGTAACACATAACATTCAAACATCTAGATAGCTCCTTATCTAGGTTGCTCTAAACATCAAATGCAATTTTTTTCTCTAAATTCTTTAAATGTCTCATAGAGCAAGCTAGGGATGTTCAAAGGAAATTCAGAGTGCACTTGAAAAAGGCGGTGGAAGCAAACATACCTAAACTGCCCACAGGAGGTGCCAAGAGAAAAGAGATGAAAGGTGACTGGAACCTTTCTCTTTTGAGATTTTCACTGAGATTTGCAGCCTGGAAACTCCTCTTATAATTATATACCTATAACATCCTAACAAACACAGTAGTCACCTGGAATGTAAAACTCCAGTCTTCTGTAACAGTCATAGATCCATATCTTTAGTTGTGCAATGTGTTGGCAGCTTTAACCTCTCCTACTAAGGCTTTATAAATGTGTAGAAAGCAATTCAGGAAACAAAAGTCAGAGTAAAAAAAATCAGTAACTAACAATTCCACACTTTTATCTCATCAAGCTCAGAAACAATAACAGCCTAGTGTTTATAATGTGAACCAGACTAGACTCTGTTACTGCACCAATATGATCCTTTCATCCTGAATAAGTTTTGAGGAACTTTTCTATTCAGCAATGTTTAAGGCTGTAATTGAAAATTACTTTAGCCATGGCGGACCAAGAATTACAACAGCTATTTCTATCTTTTTTCATGATAAACAAGGATATGATCTAGAATGACACATTATTTTTTTGTTTTAATTAAATTTAATACAGACTGATAGAGGCCAACTGAGCAAGATCTTAATGAATCAGAGCATAAATGATCTCTGATGCTTTTTCTCGTTCAACTTTGTAACAGGAAAAACAAAACTAAATGAAGCTGTGCAAAACAAAAGGTGAACACATCATTGACTAGATGCTTGGTTTTGTAGATAACAGCATTTTAAATACTCTAGTGAACAGGTGTTCCTCAGAAACTAATAGGACATACTGGTGCTTCTGAAGCTCAACAGGCATGGATGCTACCACTCTGTTGTTAACAGTATTTTAATGTGATTTTACAAAATAGTCTCTCTCTGGATCTTTCTTCTTACAACAGTCACACCGTACCTGTATTTGTTCACAACAAATCTGAATTTTGCATCATTAAAATCTGTCCAATTAGTTCAGGCACTGAACACTATCTTACACATATCAATTATGGGAACAAAAAGCTACAACTGATGCACCCACAAATTTAAAGTTACTTTATTAAACTGTGTGTGTATAAGCCATGTGAGACTTGAATGAACACCAGCCTTGAGTAAGAAACTGGAAGTGTTTTGACACTTGTTAACAGTGCATTTACATACAACTTATCACAACAAATAAGGTTTATGAACCCAGCCTTCAATGTATTGCCCAAGAACACTTTTAAGAAGGGTGGGTTAAAATATTGCTCCACATACTAAATATATGATGAAATGTTAGGAAAGCATTTGAACTATTTATAGAACACATATAAAAATGTATGTTTAAACCTATTAGACAGTTTAGATGGCTTTGCATTTAGACTAGGTGTAACAAAGTTTATTTCTCTTACATCACAGGTAGATAAAGGGATCTAACCAGTGTAATTAAAATACAGCAACTAAGATGCTATCAGATTCTGATGGCTATCAAGAGAGAGAGGAAAATACGAAGAGTGGAAATTAATTCACACACTAATGAACTTTTTAATTAGTATTTAAAAGCCCAAACTTCAGCAGTGTATTTCCCTGTAGGGAACAGTATAGAATCATCCAGGTAATTAGACCAAGTGAAGATAATAAAACAAACTTATGGATATAATGTGATAAAAGATGTTTGAAGGTCAACAGCAACAATCAAAGCAAGGACACAAATTCACTAAATGAAGATAAGGTCTCAGTACCACTGTGTACTTTCCCTTCCATTTCTTAGAAATTTTGCAAAGGTTCTAAATTCAAGTTAAATAATTGAAAACATAAACATATATTGGCTAAGATTTCAAATCAGTCTTCAACTCATCTGGGCAACTAGAGTTACTTAAATTTCATCATTGTAAACTATCCTTCCTTTTATCATTAGTCAAGGAAGAAAATGTTTGACATATGCTGAACCACATACTATTTTGTTTTCCAATTATGCTGTTCATGTTAGGTTGTTGCCACTAAGTGTACAGCATATGCCAGCATATGCTGCCATAATATTGCTGCCCTGGAAGTAGAGTAGAAGTAAGTAGAATCAAAAAAGTGAAATAGCCTGAGGATCTCTTTGCCACTGCATCCTACTAACAGCTGTTTGGATAGTACATTTTCTTGAATCTTGACTTTCTCAAGGCAGTTCTTATTAGGGTCAAATAGGCTGTGGAGAGGCAGAGAAAAATGGGATAAGCCTTGCTTCCATCCGTGGTCTCCATGTTCCCTGGCCAAAGGGATAGAGTGACTTTTGGTCTTTGAAGTGCAAATAGTAACTTACTGACTCTGGAGTGAAACAAAAAGAAGGAAGGAGTGAGCCTCAGATGCTGTGCCACCCTTAGCTCTGGGCTTAGCCTCCAGGCTTGCATTAAGCTAAAATAAATTAGTCAGAATTAGCTTTTTTTTTTTTTTTTTCCTGGCAATAAATTAACCTTTATTTTAAGTGCTTAAATTTTTTAGGNACTGACTCTGAAACAAAAAGAAGGAAGGAGTGAGCCTCAGATGCTGTGCCACCCTTAGCTCTGGGCTTAGCCTCCAGGCTTGCATTAAGCTAAAATAAATTAGTCAGAATTAGCTTTTTTTTTTTTTTTTTTCCTGGCAATAAATTAACCTTTATTTTAAGTGCTTAAATTTTTTAGGCCTAAGGCTCATCTTCCTGGCTGCTTTGAAGTTGGGCATGTTAGACTTCATCCTGTTTTAAAACAGTGATAGTGATTTTATATAAAGGAGTCTATGGGAAACTCCAGGGGATAAGTGATAAAATACGTTTACAACAAAGAAATTGCTCCTTAGTACATATACAGACAGTGAGACTGAGATAGATAGGCTAGAAAATTAAGCTAACCAATGCATGTTTAGGGCAGGGTAAAGCAAAGATTATGTTGAACTGCAGCCCTCAAATTCATGTATTCCGTGTCCCTTGCCCAAATACTTCACTGCATGCGAAGCAGCCCCTAAGGCCAATGAATTATAAGATGAGGGGCCTTTGCCTTCAAATAGGAATTTTGCTATCATCTGTTATATCCACAGCTTTTCCTGGTTTCAGAAGCAGCCTGAGCAGAAAGCTCCCCCACGAACTAAAATCAAGCATAAACTCTTTTGGCCACCCCTATCCAGGATTTTGATGCAATTTAAACCAAATCTCTCAAAAGACTTCAGACAAATTATTTTCCCTAGAGAAACAGTTCTGGAACTGTGTCTTGAAAATTTTCCTGGCACCTAGTATCATTCTTGTCACATATTCATTATGCCTTACATCAGTGCCTTGTTTCATCCCAAGAATATCTGTAGTTGCCATCTGTCTAGAAGACATGAGTTGATGGCATGATAGTGACCTCAGCTCTCTAGTCAATCACCAGCAATTTAGGATGAAACCAATGACACCCTTAATTTCCAAATGCTGGAACTGCTTGTTTATAGCAATAGACCATCTTCTAACAAATCTATCCAGAAGTGTGTTTAGAGTACTTGGAAGGTTATTACAAATAGGATTTATTTATTTATTTATTTTTAGATTTTATGAATAGATATGAAATGACTTTCAAGTTTAATTATTTCCACTATTTTATTGCTAGTAACTGTTATCTATCTGAACATGTACTACATTCCTAAATGTGATCAGTCTTAACTAACAAATTAAACACCCTTTCTTGCAAGAAAAAAAACAAATTCTGATCTTGACTATTTCAGAAAAGTAAGCTTAAGTTGAGAATTTCAAACATTTTCTTAGTAAAAATTATCAAACTTCTTTCATAATTCTACAAGTGTCAAAGTTTATAGTAAATTTAAAAGGAAAGGATTTCTGCTGGTCTTTTAGTGTGACCTTTAACTGGAATGTAATTTTATCTAGGCTTTAAAAGTTAATGTTCCTAATGAAAGCAAATTATGAGGTTTTTCAATTTTTGTGATTAGGAGAGGACTTAGTTCATTATGAGTTATTTAATGTATTTGTCCATAGCCAGGTCATTTGCAAAGAAACTAAGTGAACAAGTATATATTAATATGAAAGTATAACATATTTGCTCCACTGTGTCAGTCTCCACTATTTCCTCTTGGCAGTGTTGCAGTTCTCATGCAGATTATTCTATATTGATGTGAAACACATCCTGCTGAGGAAGAGTGGGAAGGTTGCTTCTAAAATGCTACTGTGATTTGGCAAGAGCTGCTATAAAGCATAGGAACTCTCAGCACATGCCTCTCAGGCTGGAACAGACTTTTTAAATCTTTCTGCAAGAAACACAAACCTTGGTACTATTTTTGTTCTGCATTTAGTAGAATGGCAAATTGCCTTCTAGCACACTTGAAAGGACAATTTAGCTCAATAGCACTTAATTTGTATTTGAATCAAGTTAGTGCTGGAAAGGAAACAGCAAAAAATTTTACTTCCCATTACACATTAGTAATGAACATTGACTTCAAGACATGAACAAAATAAAAAAGAGAAAGCAAAATAAGTTGTAATGAGCATTATTTGACCTTCTAGTTTCTAAAAGTTTATATTCTGAGGTGTCTTGAAACACCATTTGAATTACCAAAACATTTTTTTGCACAACATTTGACTTACCCTTGAGATTCATGCCTTCAAAATGTCCTGGAAGTGACTATACCAGAAGCACATAGTCTATTGTCTCAGGTAACTGTACATATTTCTGTCTTTGCATTAAATCAGTTTTCAATAATGACTGTACATAAAAGAGATATTTTCACTGCTGACACACTATGTCTGTTTTCCACCCTATTCTAGCAAGTCTTAGGCCACTTCCCCTGATTAATCTGATTCCATTTTCTTTATTGAGTGTCTGTTCAACAGAGCTGGTTCCTGAGCTAGCTTTATCTTGAATCTTGGTTCTTGTTCCTGATAACAGCTCTGGTACCTGAGCTGTGTCATGTGGCCCTTGGCAATTATCAAGCTGAGTGAGACTTTGAGTCTTCCCTTCTCTCCTTTCATCCAACCATCAAACATCATCTGCTCTGGTTTTATCTGCTGTCTGTACAGTTAAGGACAGATATTCAATGTCTTTAATAGCAATACTCATCTGCATCACACCTCCTGCCTGAGCACTTTATCCTGGTCAACTTTTGTCATTATTTCAATTGCTTACACATCCATATTCACCTGAAAAATTTGAAACAGTAAATATGTCCATTTAGTTTCAAGTAGAAGCAAACTATACTGACCTTGGATTTTTGGTAAAAACCTGGAACATGACCAGTTGCTTTCTAGGTGTGCCAGAGAGTATTAAGAAGCGTATTTTCTGATCCTACTGTTTACCAGTAGAATTTCTTTTCAATACTCCTATGTGTTGCTAATGAAAATCATACAGTCAAAAAAGTAGGGACAGAAGGAGGGAGATTACTTGCTTCCCAGTATTTGTGGAAAGTAGCATGTACATTAGGGGTGGCTGCTGCCTCCTATATGAAGCAGCATGTATATAGTTTGCCTGGGGAAAAGCAACAGCACACAGCTCCTTATGTGGTCTGCCTTTGAAAAGAACAACAGAAACAAAAAGCAGCTTGATTTTTACAGCAGGGTAAATATTTCAATACTGAGTGCTGGCTTTTAGTCGTACTCTACCTGGGTCTGTGGTTAAAAAACAAGACACCCCTCCAGCTGGCTACTAGTGAATATAAAGTCTGGGTAGCAGGCTCTGGTCCTAGGGCAAAGCAGCACAACACAAACTTTTGTCCCTACAGTGGAAGTCTTATAATCCTTCTTCAGGGTGGCTATGACCAAATATCCTTAGGGAGTGTTCTTGGTGTGTCACTGGCCAGGGCAGCCTGGGAAGACGATCACTAGTGGTGGCCAGGGTCATCTAGGACAGCCTGTCAAATCTGGGGAGGATGGATTGGTGCAGACATGGCTTGGGCTGGCTCCTTCATTACTTCAATCCCAGTGTTGGAGACTGACAGGTTGAGCTGGCTACTTGCCAAGGGAAACGGTAACTCTGTGTCTTGGCTTTTCTGGTCACTGTGTGTCATCAAAATATACAGATGTGGAATGTGCAATGAATGACAAGAATCACCAGTATCTACAACAGCTCTGTGGTTTTTGTGGGACTCCAAGCTAGCAGCTTCTCAGAGGCTGACCCAACAGCGCAGAATCATAGGACAAGAGGGATTTCCATACTGGGGAATCATTGGTCCAACTCTGCTGCAGAGGAATATGTGGTTCCTAGAATGCAGAACAGTCTCACTGCCTTTTTTACCTCTCTTTGACTTTGTGTGCTAGATGCCACTAGTTGAGGAGTGGCTAGTCAATTGACTTTGGTGCAAGAGACAATGGAGCAGGGGGGAGCCATAGTGCCATATGAGTGCAGGAGGCATATATCAGGGATGTGAAAAGAGTGGGTTCACAGAATCACAGAATCCTAAGGGTTAGAAGGGACCTTGAAAGATCATCTAGTCCAACCCCCTGTGAGAGCAAGGTAACCTAGAGTACATCACACAGGAGCTTGTCCAGGCAGGCCTTTAATATGTCCAACGTAGGAGACTCCACAACCCCCCTGGGCAACCTGTTCCAGTGCTCTGTCACTCTCACAGTGAAGAAGCTTTTCCTGATGTTCACCTGATGAAAAGGTGTGTGAAGAGAAAAGGAAAAAGAACTAAGGCAGAACCTGAAAGACTCAGGATAGCATCACAGCACACAGCCTTTCTACCCTTCCAGCGAGACCAGGACAGCACCTTTTCACCTTTTACAGTTTTGATGAAAACAAAATTCACCTCTTAACTGTAAATATTATCTAACCTTGTGCTCCACCCTTTGACACTTCACTGTTGTGCTCTTTGACCTGTCCCCATGAGACAGCATCCTAGAAACATTCTCTGTTGCAATTCAGTGTAATTCTGAAGCCGATGGTGTATGCAGGCTTATGCCAGCTGAGCATCCTCTGCATTTCTGAGCACACTTCAGGTACTTTGGGCAAGTTGGCACAAAGTATCAAACACCAGACTTCTCAATATACAAATACAGGGAAACGAAGAATAGCGACAAATTTAAGATTGTCCCTCTACCCATAGCCTGGATATAGAAATCCAGATGTTTACTGCTGTACCCAGGCACTTGGGAGCTGCTAGTGTATTGAGTTACTCTCACAGGGGGCTGCCGATATCTGTTCACCACTTCACAGTAAAAGCATCTTACTGTGTATATGAGACTTAGCAGATCTTTGTATACAACAGAATAAACAGGTTTCTTCCAGGGTCCTGTATGGGAATAAATGTGAAAAAGCAGTAGCTGAAGCCTGAGGTTGACATCTGTCCATAATCATGAGCCATAAATTGCATTGGGTATCTATTATAATTCTCGTCCATTGATATGAAATAAAAGCATTAAGGCACAGTTAATTTTGGTGTTATACCACACCTTTCTATACTTGCAGAGCATCTTTCCTTCTAATAGCTTCAAGTGTGTTTTATTGACTAAGGCCTCAGTGCTGTAAACTGCCTTTGCAAATAAACATTCCTGCTCCTTGGGGACAGATGCCATCGTCACCCCTGAGTAAGGTGTTTCTTATGTCCTTGAAGTCACCCACTGATAGAAAGTAGCCTAAAGCAAAGTATCACTAACTACTACAGGGAAGGAAATTGCAGGCAACATTCAGGTAGAAAAAATTGAATTACTCATATTGTAATGTGCCAAGCTTAACTGTATGCTTAATTATTTTCAAAAGATTTTCTGATGTGTTCACAAATGTTTTTATCAGTTTTGCTGCTTCTTAAAAGGTGTTTTGATGTTAGGTATCAATATGCCTACTGTATAGATTATTTTAAACAGTAAAACATTCAAAGTGCTCCTTTACCAGCTTTCTTTAGCTATTCACTTAACACAACTGCATTGGCTAAGTATTATTTAAGACATTAATAGTAATAATGGTTCTTTTAGGAAATGCTATTAAGAATGGAAGTTATCTTAAATCATGTTAACTGTCACTGAATAATAGTAACCCATCAGTGAGTAATAGGAGTAATAAATATAGTAAAAGTATTCTAACAGCATAAGGTAAGGTCTTCATTTTATCTTTTGCAATAGTTGCAATATACATGAATTAAATCAGATATGTGTTCCTATTGTTTGCAGGATTTTTCATTAGGATAATGATTCAGTGTATTTTGTGAGTGGGTCGCTGGGGAAACTTTGGCAAAAAAAAAAAATCAAAGTCAAAGCACTATTAGAGCAACCAGACTACTGAAATTAATATACTAAAATAGTACTATCCTGTAATGTTTTAATGGGTTTAATCAGTTATGTAATGGTTTGGTTATCACAGGAATTTAGATAATACTGAAGTATCTGAGCATAATAATAAACCAATCAAAATAAACCAGACTCTTAAAAAACCCTCCCTTAAAATGTGCATTTTCTTCCCTTCAGGTATGAATCTTTCAATATTTCCCTACTTTTTACATTTCTTTGTAGAACATTTTTTATATTATTGGACATTACATGGTTTTATTAGATAGTTTATTGCCAATTAATCAGTTGGAGTGCTAAAGAAGTTGCATATTTCTGCCAAGATACCTATTTCTATCTTCTGTCTGTGCTTTATAGTTCCCTTAAATTCTTAGTGTCTTTTAAAAAATCACTTGTTACTGGATAATGAGAAAATATAAAGCTAATTATATGATTTTATAAAGCTAGAATTAGTTTGGGAGGGTTTTTTTATCTATACATAAATTTAATGCACTTATTTAGAAAAATAACAGCATTTTACCTTTCCCTGAAGAACTCTGTACCTTACCTAATTGTCTTATACATAAATATACCATGAAAATTCACTGCATGTTCTCTGACACATGATGTAGTTACTGGTGAGGTCACAACACCAATGCACAGCTGCAGCCAGCAGATGTCAGCCAATTATGAGCATTTCTCAGAACTTAGTGTTTTTTTTGCCTGTGGTGCTGATATCCGTCTGGCTGCAGTAGTCAATCAAAGGGCACTGCAGAATTCATCTATCATTCAGTCTATGAAAGCTTGCCAACATTTTAGCAAAGTATAATCCCTGCTTCCTACAGACTGTATGGTAGCATTTTTCAGGCAGTTATTTCTTACCATTCTTTTTGTTCAGAATCTTTTTGAGGGGAAACCCTGTATTAGCCAAATGCTTTGTGTTCCTTATACCTTATGGCTTTCTGTAAAATCTGAAGAAAAACCTATGCAAATCTAGAAGGAAATTGATCTAAGGGGAGGTCATCTGCCAAAGTCCAAGATAACATTGGAAGAGGGCTTGAATCATTATGACTCGAATATAATCTTTTGGGCTTCCAGGAACATAGCTGAAGTCAAGTCATCAGAGGTGCCTGATACTTTTGAAGTTTGTTCTTGGCTTCAATATGCTACTTTGCTTACCAGCCTCTCTCCCTATACTGGTATTGAGATAAAACCTATGTAGCTAACTAACTAACCAAATCAACAAAACAGTAATATAGTTTGGGCTACCTCATCTGTTATTCCCTACCAGGCCTGGCAGCAGCTCCTTTGGGAGGCAGCCTGCAAAGCTGAAAATGGTACAGTCTAATGCTGTAGCTGTAAACAGTACAGATTTGTAACACCCTAAAGATATTCTCACTTCACCCATTCCTTGCTGACAAAAACCTGTTTGCCATTTAGGACTACAGGAGTAACAGATGCCCATGTAACAGGCATGCAGTGTCCCCATTCCATATACCATTCCATATACTATTGTCCTGGGTTCAGTAGTTGCAGTCAGTTTTTCTTCTCTTTAGTAGCTGGTGTTTTGACTTAACCCAGGAACAAGGCTGATAAGGCCAATGTTTTTGGTTGTTGCTGAGCGATGTTTGCCCTGACCAAGGACTTCATGAGCCTCATGCTCTGCCGGGGTGGAGGGGGGGCCGGGAGGAAGGAGGGACAGAACCCAAACTAACCAAAGAGGTATTCCATACCATAGCACGTCATGCCCAGGATGTAACTGGCAGTTACCCGGAAGGAGAGGGAACTTCCCGGTCGGGCTCGTTTTTGGCGGGTGGTATCGTACCCTCTTCCCTTGTTTTCCTTATTGTTATTATTATTGGTGATAGCAATAGTGATTTGTGTTATACCTTAGTTACTGGATTGTTATCTGAACCTGTGGGAGTTGTATTCCTTCGGTTCTCATCCCCCCACCCCTCTTGGAGTGGGGAGGAAAGAGGTGAGGGCGGGGTGGGGGGGAGGTTGAGTGAGTGAACGTGCTGCCTGGCTGGGTTTAAACTACGACAACTATTACAACACAGCAATAGTCACAAAACTCATCCTGACACCTGCATTGAATTTGCAACTGCAAACCCCAAAGCCATAATATATCAGAGGAAATGAACACAGGAGATACAGGGTGTTGCTGGTGGCTTAGCTACCTACATTAATGTAGCTACACTAATTTTTGGGGGGAGAGATCTGTGGAAAAGGCCTCCATCTTATTCTTCACTTTGGAATGAGGTTGACAGCTGGACTTTGTGGACCTATTGCAATATGACATGCTTTGAGTGTAAATTTAAGTGAAAATCCTTTGAAACTTTGCACAGTCTTTATTCTGGAAAAAGGTTATTGTGTGAGTTATTATTAAAGTTGTGTCAATGTGTTATGTCTTGAAAATAATCCTTTTCAATCCTTTACCAGATGTTTGAACCTTTGAAAGAAATTACACCCTGGAAAATCTATTGTCAAATGGCAGATGGCTAGGAGGACTGTGGGAAGTCATATCTTGTCTTGCATATGCTAGCCAGATTTTTCTGGTGCTGAGAAATATTCTAGGTTGTACAAAGTGATAGAGAAAGTCCTAGATCATTTGCCAGACTGATGTAAGATCCTTGTAAGAGCAGTGGGAAAGCTGTCTGGTTTTCCCAGCCTTGAGTAAGAGGTATGTAATACAGGGTAATACCCTGTTTGCAGTCTCCCTTAAGCATTGGGTCTGAGCCTGTGGCAAGAATTTCAGAGAAAAATGGGTGAGGACAGACATATACTTACCTTTTTCTGAGGAGCTGTCCTAAGAGCTTTGATGCATTAAATTCATGAAGGCAATTTCAGATTACTGAAACAGGTTCAGTTACCTGAAGCTCACAGTGATACTCTTCTCAGTAAGGTCCAAGAAGCAACAAGATATTCTGAAGTAACCACTGCTTTTTACTGTGTGAAATGTGTTTATTTGGACTGAAGGTAGGAGGGAAGAACTTTGGTAATGTGTTGTTCTTGTATTTTCATGAAGATTTGCACTACTTTCTTCATTATTTACTACTTTTGCTCATTGTAGAGGGGGAAATGGCAGTAGAAGTGTGTAGAATCACCAGGTTGGAAGGGACCTCTAAGATCATCAAGTCCAACCCATGCCCTACACCTCCACTAAACCATGTCATCAAGTGTCATATCCAGTTTCTTTTTAAACACATCCAGGGATGGTGACTCCACCACCTCTCTGGGCACACCGTTCCCATATTTTATTATTCTTTCTGTGAAAAACTTCTTCCTAATATCCAACCTGTACCTTCCTTTGCGCAGTTTGAGACTGTGTCCTCTCGTTCTGTCCGTTGCTGCCTGGTGAAAGAGACCAACCCCCACCTGTCTACAACCTCCTTTCAAGAAGCTGTAGAGAGTGATAAGGTCACCTCTGAGTCTCCTTTTCTCCAGGCTAAACAACTCCAGTTCTCTCAATCTCTCCTCATAGGGCTTGTGCTCCAAGCCCCTCACCAACCTCGTTGCCCTTCTTTGAACGCGCTCAATCATTTCCACATCTTTCTTAAACTGAGGGGCCCAGAACTGGACACAGTACTACTCAAGGTGCGGCCTCACCAGCGCCGAGTACAGGGGAAGAATAACCTCCTTGTTTCTGCTGGCCA
>NDXB01017966.1:22458-35574 GCA_002631895.1 Agapornis roseicollis
ATACCCTCCTCTGCTCGCCACACCATTCCTAATACAGGCCAGAATGCCATTGGCCTTCTTGGCCACCAGGGCACACTGCCGGCTCATGTTCAGCTGACAGTATATATAGGTAGAAACAAATAAATCTTTCAAGTTTAACAAGAAAAATTAAAAAGGTTTTCAGATACAGCAGGAAATGCTTCACCGTAAAATAGAAACGAGGAAGAAGGACAAAGGGAAAAGAAGAAAGAATTACTCAAACCCTGACCAGATATTGCAGATCTTACCTGCTTCTTATTTAAATCTATTGCCTGAAGAATACTTGTTACTTTTTTTTCTTAAGAGTAGATTGACCCTTGAATATTGTCCGCTATTTTTAGCATAATATTTTTGTTTTTAGTTAAGTCCAGCTGCTGCTGAAGAATACTTTTATCTGCTGTGGTAGAACCATGAGATCAGAGCAGTGTAAAATGGTCAGTCAGTCGCTGATATGCTGATTTGGCGTACCACAGCCGACACATTTAGTTTGCTGTGACACTGGAGGGGGCCAACACACCATTTTCTGGCAGGTGCTGTCATGTTCTCAAGCTGATAGGCAGCTAAGTGTTACCCCAACTTCGACATAAAGACTTCTCATGGCACAGTAACACCAGGTCACTATCTTGTTAGCAAATAACTCTGGCATTCTGTGTTTGATAAGCCAAATATTTGAACCAGTGACATCTGAGATTTTTACAAAGTAACATTTTGAGTAAGTCAGCTCTTGTGGTTGCTTGGTTGCTAGCAGTTGATTTCTTGTCATACAAATTGACTGCTATCTACAGCTGTGAAAAATCAGATTTTGGGGGTATCCTGGAGAAATGTTCAGACTTCTACAGATTTTGCATATGTGTATATGCATAGGAAGATACATGCCATATTTCTCTATAACTAAGTGAAAGTACTTAGACATCACTGTAGTAAATGTATATGCTTTTAGAGGTATATTATTTTACAGTTTCCCTTTGAAAAACTGGAGTGTATCATAGATTCCCTTGGTTTGAATTTCATTTTGCTTCTACACTCTCAGAATTATGCTTTGACTAAGAGTAGATTGAAACCTAAGGTCTTAACCTGTAGTTTTCTCTATTTCTACTTGTCTCTAATTTCATTCAGTTTCAAGGATTCTTCTGCTCTGTTTGCTGCGCTTTTAATAGCAGCCTTTTTTCTGTCTACTACCAGTGTGTAATTCTTTGGGGGGTTTGTGTCAAACTTATATTTCTAAAACTATACATACTGGCATTTTTTCACACAACTGCCAACCATTTCTCTCATCTCTGGTTTGTTGCATGATGTCACATATGAGTATTTATAAAGAGTACTGTAAATGCCTATATACATCAGAAGTGGGCAATCTAATTATACAATTATGTCATTTTAAAGATATGGTGACATGTGTGAAATCGGTCAGACTTACTGCCATTTCATGAGGGGCAACTTACCATGTCCCTTGTTCTGCCTGGTTGTGAAGTAGTGTGTTATGTTAAATTTATTCAGCTGGAAGAACTGAATCATATTGAAATGCAAGGACTTCAACCTGTTTAGTTAAACAGGTATAATAATGTTAATGTTGATATATTTGATTAGACAGAAACTGGTATAACTACTGCCAGATGGGAAGGAAGATAAGCTATGTGTAAACTAGAATTCCTTCTAATTTCTTCTTTCTCTTGCTGTATCAGTTTAACTGTTTTAACTCAAGTGTTCAAATTCATGATCAAAATTGCTACAAGTTCTCAAAAAAAATAACCAACCCATAAGATTTGTCCATTGATGGGGGTGGGGGTTTTCCTCTATGACAGTATTTCTGTAACATCTAGGTGAATCCTCCCTTTCAGGCATCTGTCCCCTCCAGGCTTCACTCCCCATGCCCACTGCATTTTAATTACTGTAAGCAAAGCACTGCTACCATATCAACCTGTAATCCTAGAATCATTCCCTCTGCTGCTTCTCTGTCTTCTTTCCTTTCAGTTAAAATGAACAAACTAAACCATCTAATTAAAAACTCCTCCTAAAGATTCAATGTGTCCCTCTTGCACAAAGGAAAAGATGAAAAAAAGATATTTGTCACATCTATCTCTCTCCCCCATCTAGCATACAGGCTCAGTCGTCTATGGTACAGAATCCTCTAATTCCAAAGCAATAAAATATGTGTTTAACCTAATGCATATAAATACATTAATGAAGAAAGAAATTTTAGTGGTCTAGGCACTCTGCAGGATTGAACTTCAATGCGGTCCCTTAATGAAACAGACCATTGACAGTCATTGTGCAGAAGGGGACAGCTGGTGCTACAGATTAAGAAGGTCAAGAAGCCTGATTCTGAAATGGTATGAGTAGGTGGAATAAACCAGCTGTCAACTGTCCTGACTGGATGGGGAAATAAAAAATGGCATCTGGGAGTGAATAACTTCAGTGGTCATCGCCATTGCATCTATATCCTCCAAAGCAATATTTCAAGAGAACTATTTTTTTAGTACAAGAAAGTGTTTTTAGAAGAGTGTTTCACAAGAATCTTTTAAATGAGGAGAAGGATAAAAAAAAAAAATATCAGTTTTCTCACAGTTATAATCAGAAATGTGAAAAAAAAAAAAACCAAACCAAAACCCAAGCAACCAAACCAAACCTTTTTAAGAAAACTTACATTAAAACACTCCTGGAAATGTCATTCCTTTCAGTAGATTAATTTTCATTTAGACTTTTATAATACCATCTCAATTGTATGACACTAATAAAAGTGGATCTGGTATTAAGCAAATAAAGCTAGGTTTGGAAAGTTGTCTGCAGATGTTCCTGTGTGACCCTGACTTTGTCACCATATAAAAGTGTTTTTGCTGCTTCCCTGGATGCACTCTTCTGATGCAGGCTTGCTGAAAACTCCTTACTTTACCAAATGACAAAGCATGGCTCCTGCTCTGCTCAGGTTCCCTCTGCTGAAGTCCACACCCTTGGGCCTTGCAGTGTAGCCTGCTATCAGATATCTAACTTCTATTTATTCTAATGATTATGCTAATGATGCGTAGAAATGGCAACCATAGGGACTTTGTCATCTCCAAGGCAGATAGAATATATAGAAACCCCAAATTCAGATTTGCTTCTCAGTACAGAGGTTATTGGGCAGGAGCATTTTCTATCTGTACTGTTAAGTCACGTCAGACAGGCTGTGTATATGCTTCCCTCCCTCAAACAAACTTCTAGAAACCCTTTCTGTGGGAGATCTTGCTCCTTTTCTGGGCCTGTTGTTTCTGTGTTGGATTGAGAAGCTGTTCAGCAGTGCACAAACAAGAAGTGCAGTTAACTCTGCAGTGAAAAGTCTTGGATAAAAATAAAGCAATTTATATGAAATATAATGAAATCTCTCAGGTGTGAGCTGCTGCTCTTCACTACTGCAATATTTTGGGTTATTGCAAAAGATTACAGTTGTTCCTCATGGATAATTCTACTTGCTTTTGATGATTCAGAAGAGAGCATTTTGAAGGTAACACTTTAGATTTAATGAGGCTCCCTCCTCATGATAGATTTCCACGCAAAATCTGAAAAAAGCTATTCATGCTTTTAACAGTACTTCTGGGAATATTCTGTATGTAATGAAAATTAAAGATATGTCCAAGTATATTCATCCAACATTTATATTCTGAGAAGTCATATTTAATTCATGTTTATCTAAGGCAAATCAGACATCTCAGTGAGTGTCCTTATATTCTGTACTGTAAGAGCAGAATTCAGTATATTAAATTAGTGTGCTGACTAGAAATATTTTCTTTGTAAGTGGTTCTGAGGTCAGACAATGTATTCACCTTACAAATGGACTTTAATCTTAATGAAAGCCAAAATGTCAAGGTGACCTTATGGAACACCATGAGTTAAATGTTTAGTTAATATTGCACTTTGAATATAATAAATTTTACTATGAAGACTGTAGTGGAAGAATGATCCATCCAAACCAGTTTTCATACAGTATTGGGGAGTAGCGTTATATTCCATTAGTACTGTATTTTTCCTAGATACCACTTGTATTTGGTAGGATGTGTTTGAAAAGTTCTAACATTGTCCTAACATTCTTCCTTTCTCTCAGAAAAAGGCCAACTAGCTTCTCTTCCAGACTGAATATTTGGTGGATAACATAGGTCTGTCTCAGTTTTATTTGAATAACTTCACTGTTTTGTTACAATTATTGTCACTATTTCACATAAGCAGCATTTTTTTTCTTCCTAATAATTGTGGAACAGCTCAGAAAATGCAGACAAAAAGGCTGGTGTCAGGAGTGTGTCCATAGGAGTAGTCATATAGACACCATATTTATTAGTATGGAATTAAAACGATTGCAATGATATGCCACTATACCTGTCTTTTTGGTAACGCAATTTAACTTCGTTCATCTCCTGTAGATTGGCTTTAAGAAAATACAGTTAAGCCGTATATCAAACACAATCTTATTTACTTATAGAGAAATATAATACCCTCTCAGTCTGATTTGGATC
Organism: Agapornis roseicollis; assembly: GCA_002631895.1. NCBI lineage: Eukaryota > Metazoa > Chordata > Aves > Psittaciformes > Psittacidae > Agapornis > Agapornis roseicollis. The sequence goes on from NDXB01017966.1 coordinate 26,958, forward strand.
AAACTGGAAATGGTTTTTGTTCTCAGAGCCTTGATGCACGTTTGATCTTGAGCTCTCTGATGACGCTTCTCTTCAGCTTACATGTTGTTTATTTTATATTGAGCTTTTCTGTAAGTTTCTCAGCACTTGTCACACAGGAGCTCTCTCTGATGCATTTTAATTTACCTTTTATTTTTAGAACTTTTGATGTTATTTTAACTTCAAAACAAAAGTAGTATAAAGAAATAACATTTTTATTGTAGGCAACTCTTGCTTCAGATGAAGAACAGCAGAACAAGAGAAAACAAACCCAGCATGCAATATTTGTTTTCTCTGCGTGCATTGACATGGCTGCCTTTCCTTGCAGAGCGTTGAGAGATATAATTAGCAATGACCAAGAAGATGCTCAACATTTGTGTAATGGAATTAGACATAGTTAAACATTCTGAAATCCAGCATGCAATTCAGATTTTCCTATGCCTGTAAATTAACCATAATTCATTGGAGTTCTTTTTAACAGCTGTACACAAAGTGAAACAAAAAATATATATTAAAGATTTCTGCTTAACAACAGCAAATATGGACTATTTGAGGACAACCATTTTGAAGAAACCCACTGTACAGCAGAATGCTGCTAATGTCTCATTGTCATTTCCCAGGGACATAACGAGTAGAGGGGGGTGAAAGAACTTCGATCTTGAAGGAACCAAGCGTTTTGGTACCACTGCTCCCTTGTCAAAAGAGCACCCAATTGCAGGCAAAGGAGTCAGTCATTCATCTGTGAGTGAGAGAAGAACATTGAATGGCGACTTAAGTTCTGTGGGTGGAATTAGGGTTGAATGGCTGTACCTCAAGTATGCAGCTAACTGTGAATAGGTTAGTTATCTTGTGTAGCCTTATAACCTGACCAAAAAAAAAAATAAAAAAAAAGTAAAAAAAAATATGTGCTTGTCTGAATTTTATTATAATCTGGTTTAGGTATTGTCAAAGATCCAAATTATTTTCTGTCTCAGAGTAGACCCCTCTACCTACAGCTTTGCATTTACCTTGGTCATCTGGAAACATTGCATGTTTCAATCCACCACAATATCTCTGAAATACTACTATAAGGGGTGATTGTCCTCTGCGTGAGCTCAACATCTTTATGCTTTATGCTTAACTGAGAGAACTAGTTTGAATAAGATCAAATGTGTGTGAGATAAGGAGTGTAAACACAAGATAGTCAGATCTGAAAAATCAGAAAAGAGGTAGATGAAAACTTAAAGAAAAGAAATTAAAGTACAGCTAAAACTGTGCATTTATAAGATAGCAATGTATTTCAGTAACCGTGTGGTTTTGTCATGTATTACTTTGTCATTATAGGGACATCTAGTAATTTGTTTCCATGACAGGCAATTACACATGGAAAGAGGTTATTAAAAACATGGTTTATGTTATGTTTTTTAAAAATGAAAATGGCATTATTTTTATATAGCCTATTTGATTTATTCTTTTTATCTTTTGAATATCTGAAAATCGCAATCATACCAGATGCTAGCCATCAAAGGACATACTTAGTTTATTCAAATAAGTAATCCCGGTGATTGCTAGTTCCAAAGAGTTTTTTTCAGTACTATTGTACAGAAGAAATGCTGGGAGGATAGGTTTAAAGTGTAGCATATTTAGTTACATAATATTTGCAGTACATCTTCAAAGTTATACGTATGCTTAAGCACTGTACTTGGGATACATGATATAGCAAATAACAGAAGAAACAATGTATAAAATATAGAGTGATTATCAATTAAAACCATGTTCCATAGTCTAGGTATATTCCTTCAGTATGCCTAAAACTAGATGAAATATACCCCAGGTTTGTGTGTGAGTTCCTAAGCTGAAACTAACATCAATTTTTTTGTTGTTACCCCCAAAGGTCATGATAAATATAAACCCACAACTTCATGTATTTTTCATGTGTTTTCACACAGTGCAAATAAGACTACATGGGACCTTTTGTATCCCTGAGCCAAACTGGGTATTCGAAAGCTGCAGTCTCATGTGATGCTTTTCATATATTTATCACCTTCTACCCTGAAAAGTGCAAGTTTTTTAATTTTCACTACCCTTACTAGGGAGCTGTTTCTACAGTGTTACTGTTCTAACTGGAGATCTTGTGATTTCCAGCCTAAATATGTTTATCAAGAGGTTATACAATGCCTGTCTGTGTTACGCTGATACCACAGAATTATTGAATTCACACAAATGACAAACTAAAGCATCACTTATGGGTGGTACTATAGTTTTGCATAGACAGCCTTGTTATTTTCAGCATGTATGTATAGATGTCACAGAATCTCTGGGAAGGGTTGACTCTGTGTTTTTACTCCCCTCAAGAATTTATACATACTGAAAGATTCCCTCCAAACCTTCCCTTCTCTAGGCTGAACAGTCTTCCCTCAAATATAAGATGCTTCAGTTTCTTTATTACCTTTGTGGCTCTTCTCTGTATTCTCTTCAGCATGTCCATGTCTCATTCTGGGGAGTCCAGTACTGGACCCAGCACTCCAGATGTGGCCTGTGCTGAGTAGAGAGGAAAGGTCAACCCTCTCAATAGGAAACAGTCCTCCTAAGGTGTCCAGAATGTTGGCCTTTGCTGCAAGACAGCCACTGCATATTCCTGGTCAATTTACTACCCACCATGACTCCCGAGCTCGTTAAGAACTTTGAGTGTTCTTCATATTTAATGTATCCAGTTAGTCCTAATTTTTTTTAGGTTATTAATCAACTTTCAAAAAAATATTTTATATATAAAGTTTGCCAGACTAATTAAGAAGATGCTAAATTAAATATAAAATATGTGATATTCTTAGAAATACAAAAAGATGACTCTCTAGCTGTAATAAGAACAGTAGTAACATCTCATGCTTGCAGTATTTAGTGTTTCATCCAAGGATATGAAAAGTATTAAAGCTATTAATTGCTGTTCCAGCTCATCTCCAGCTTGGGATTAAAATGCAATGATATTATTACTTCAGTTGTGCAACAGATAAACTGAAGGGTATCCTTTTCCATGTGGTCATGTGCTGTATGTTAGATAGATAGAAGAGAACTGAAAATTAGTTTGGACACACGTAGCAAAATGTGAAAGTGTAAATTTAAATATTTCAGCAAGAGAAAGACTCTTAATCCTGGGGATTTCAGATGTGTTGGAGCAGTAGATAGAGTTCTGAAGCTAGTTAATAATCACTTTCGTCTAATAAAATAATTATTTGTTTTAATCTGCGGGGAGTCATTTTTTTTACTGATACCACCCCATAACACACCGCCTTCTGAATGAAGTCACTTCTCTATAGTATGGCTCATACACCTACCTGTGAGTAAAGATAGTCACACTTCCATTTCAAGGATATTGTGAGGACAAATCTTAAAAAAATTTGAAATGCTCAAATGCAAATTTGAAATCTGCTACAAATACTTTCTATATGGAGGGTTACTTGTGAGCAGTTCTTGATCTTTGGGCAGATGATACTGATGGTGTTCTGACCTGTTTGTTAGGCATGGTACCCATGTTCCAGTGCTACCAGAAGTCTCTTTGTCCATGACTCCTCTCTTCTTATTCTGTTTTTCTCTCCATATTTATGTATGAAATTGCCACACCCTTGAAAAAATATTTAGACAACATCTCATGGAACTGAGAGATTTCTAGGTTTCATTTACATATTTTTCAGCACACTATATTATCTCAGTTGCCTTTGGTATCCAAAAGTGTCTGTCAAACATTTTGTGAGGAAGGCAAAGGTTGGATTTTAGTAACTTCTGGCACCAGGAGAAAGGCTCCTCCTCAAACTGCAACTCCATCTCCTCTTCCATCTTGCGACTATGGGACAGGTTCACTGCCCTCAAAGCTGAGGAGGAGCTGGAGGTGCTTTCAAGCATATGAGCTGACTTAGCTTGAGCCCTTTAGGAGTACCAATAAGCAATGGAGAGTGACAGCAAAGTGGGTGACTCCCTGCTTTGCGGGACAGAGGCACTCATCTGCCAACCAGACATCTACTGAAGTTTGCTGCTTGCTAAGGGCTTGGATTGAGGATGCTGTGGAAACACTGCCAGAGCTTCTCTGACAATCATGACTATTACCCTGTGTTGTTCTTCCATGTGGCAAGAAGTGATACTGCCAGAGTTCACTTCCAACTTCAAGCATTTTCTTATTGATTCCGTGACTCTGTAGGTTTTGTTAATTTCAGTTATAAAGTCAAAAGTTATCTGTTGTTGATATTTTTCAGCAGTTAATGAAAATTTGCCATGGCTCTCAAGGGTTTGGTCAGTAAACTGTTGTTAGAGTATTTATGGAAAGAACATCAAATGAGGAAAGACCATTGCCCAAGTCACTAATATTCCTGTTTGAATGCCTACAGAAATGCATTACTTCAGTGTGAACTATCACTACTGTTTAAATATCTGGTTTCTTAGTCACCATATGAAAAGATCAGTTATTCTGCAGGGGAAAGGTAACAGTGTCTGACTCTGAATTTCAGTTTCCTATAGTAGAAATTCCAGATGAGCACCCAGGCTGCGATCTATAAATAGATTTAAATGTTATATAAGGAAGTAAAATGACTTCTGTCCATGTTTTATGTTGCATCATCTCCTGTCTTTGCTTAGTGATTACAGCCTTAGTGCTGTTTTAATAGAAAATAACACAGAAAATTCATTTTGTTCGAAATGTCATTAGACTTATGTAGAAATACTGAAAATTTAGGATCAAATTTTAGCTATACTTCTGTATGTAAAAAGTAGGACATATTCTTTTACGTGTGTTCTGTGACCCATTAAATTAAATATACCAACTTCTGGTACTTAGCATACACAGAAATATTTTCAGGATAAAAAAATACAAATTTATTTGCCTACCATGACATGGAACACTTCTGAATGAAGTATGTCAGATGAGGTAATATGTCACCCATTTCTTCTCCTGATATCATTAATAATTGTATCCCGGTTTGCATCTTATTCTCAAACAAATGCTTTCTACTTTATACATGTAGTCCTTCTGAACCAACAGGACCATTTGATGCAACTGAGCATTTAGTTATGTTCTGATCCAGAGACTAGATTATCATAGGATCATAGAATAAGATAGAATCATAGAATCATAGAATAGTTAGAGTTGGAAAGGACCTTAAGATCATCTACTTCCAACCCCCCTGCCATAAGCAGTGACACCCACAGTAAACCATGCCACTCAAGGCTTCATCCAACCTGGCCTTGAACACTGCCAGGGATGGAGCACTCACAACTTCCTTGGGCAACCCATTCCAGCATCTCACCACACTAACAGGAAAGAATTTCTTCCTTACATCCAATCTAAACCTCCCCTGTTTAAGTTTGAGCCCGTCACTCCTTGTCACTACAGTCCCTAATGAAGAGTCCCTCCCCAGCATCCCTATAGGACCCCTTCAGATACTGCAAGGCTGCTATGAGGTCTCCACACAGCCTTCTCTTCTCCAGGCTGAACAGCTCCAACTTTCTCAGCCTGTCTTCATATGGGAGATGCTCCAGTCCCCTGATCATCCTTGTGGCCCTCCTTTGGACTTGTTCCAACAGCTCCATGTCTTTTTTATGTTGAGGACACCAGAACTGCACACAATACTCCAGGTGAGGTCTCACGAGAGCAGAGTAGAGAGGAATGCACCTTAAGAATCATCTCGTCCAACCTTTCAGTGCAAAGCATGACGTAGACTAGATGTCTCAGCACCTTATCCAGCCAAACTCTAAAAGTGTCCAACAGAAGATTAATTACACTTTAGTTATGTACTGTTTCATGTAGTTCCCAATAAGAATGACATATTAGCAAGTCCACTTTAATAGAGAACTTGAAATTTTTTAGGAGCCAAAGGTGTATTTACTCATCATGTTTGCTGTCTTCAATTAATTTCGAAAGGGCAAGATAGAGACAAAATTAAACATTTAGCTATGGTTAGGCATTATGTTTACATATATATATATTACATTAAAGTTTAATGCATGATCATGCATTCCCTTCTAATTATCTTTCTGGATACTTTTTATGGCCCTTCTCAGATTTGTATCTTCTAATCATTAATCAGTGTTATCTTCACTAAGCACCTGAAAGATAGGGACATAAAGAGCTCTAAAACAATAAGAATGGAGATGGCGTAGACCCTGACTTACAAGGTTAAGTAACTTCTGTCACACAGAAATGAGCTGCGATTTGAAAGTATACATCTTGGGTACAATCCTCTATTCTAGTCACTAATTTACACTTCGTTTATTGACTACTTAATTTGATCAAGAATTTACTGAATGAAAGATTTACCCTTTTGTTTACTGGTCTTTCGTACCAGTACATTTTTCTCTCTTAAAAGTAGATGATTTATTTTACTAGGATTTTCAGTTGAAACTTTTAGATCGTAATTGCCTGTATATTATTTATATATTTCAAACACCATCGCTGCATTTTTTCCTGGCATGTCCTTAGCCCTACATGACTTTTCCAAAATAATTGCCTCAAAAGTATGGGATGAGAAGTGGACAGGCCTTCTTATGCTTATATGTTACATTTCACAATATACTTTCTTTTTAACAATAAACATTATTGAAATCACTTCCTACCTATTTATAACATTTTTCTCTATTCATCATCTGCAATATTGAATTAAAAAATATAGGACAGTAGGGTTCATTTAGATTCATTTTGGATTCACTACTGATTTTTTCTTTATGTTGTCCAGTATTTCTGCTTAAAAGCCTATCTTAAATACTTTGGATTCAGTTGCTTGCCTCCCACACACATCTTACCCTCTTAGAAAATGAGCCTATAAATTAATTTGATCCTGAGAGATGTAAAACCAGCGATGACAATTGAGAAAAATGCAATTCAAAATAAACATTTAATTTTTCATGATATTTCTAAAACTTATTTGAGTCTTTGATGAAATACCAAGAAAAGGAGGAATTCAGGGTACATCTAGTATTTCTAAAATTTTTATGAAGAGCCACACATTAATTTTTGAATGTATAGATATCTAATTAAAAAAAAAGGACCAAAGTCATAATGTAGGACTGAAAGCTAAAAAACCCCTAAATCAATCCTAATCAATGATTTCAGCCTTTATGAAGAACTTGTATTTACATGTAAGAATTATTTTTAAGAAGAAAATTAGAGCTCAACTGCGGGAACATATTCATTACTATAATTGTCAGAAAATCCCACCAAAAGAGGGGAAGAATGTAAAAACTGAAAAATCTTTTCAAAGATGCTTTATCAGATCATTAACTAAATGTTTTTTTAAAGGAAAGTTTTAATGTTGACAGTGATAATAGATGCACTACCTGAAAGACAGTAGTATTACTTATGTTCCACTTAGATACAAGTTTGTAGTAAAAAACACCAGTGACCTTGCTAACAATAAAACCTAAATATATGTGTTGTAGGTTAGAACTGTAAAATCCATAGTGTTTTCATAATATAAAACTGGGTATAGATGAAGATATATTAAATATTATTATTATTATGTCTCCACACATCTCAGGACAAAAGACATCATTAAAGAGCAGACCTCAACAACTCTACACAGCCTTACCTTTCATAAAACACGAAGGACAATTAATAGAGGGAGTGAATGAATTCTAAACGACTTACCTTGATTGAAAACAAAGGACGCTTCTAAATGCAATGCAATAGTAAAACTGCACAAAAATACTAAAACACATGCTCTCCCTGCAAATATAGTTATTTGCAGTTTCACGAGACCAGCTTAATGAATGATTACTCTTTCAGGTCCAAATCTTGAATAAAAAACAAGTATATGTGACAGTGTTAAAAAATGGACCAAGGATACTTTGAAGACAGCTATAAACAGAAGAAATGCAAAATTATGGAAAAGCTAAAATGTCTGAAGCACAGCCACTGGAACAGACATTGCTGACAAAAACCTTGCTGTTTCTGTAGACAGTCATTTAGATCTGCATTTGCTGCTATTACTAGAAGGATAGCTTATGCTCCTATTTACTGTTGTTGCACTCTGGATTGTACAAAACCTTGAAATTCTCATCTGTAAGGGATTTGAAGCATAGAAATGAAGTCATGAAAAGACAGTGCAGGTAAAAATTGTCAGCTGTGCCTCATTGAGATGCACCTAATTACAGTATAAGCTTTCAGATATGTCTTTTAGACAGTGCAGGAAATTTGCACCATTGCTTCCTCTTTGGAAGAGACAACTGTGTCCTTCAAGCCTGATGAAGACTTTTTACTTCAGCATCTGATGATGATGTTTTTTCTTTCCATTCCAGTTAGAAGTCCTCATGAGTTCTTCCACTTGGGCTTCATCCTGGACTTTGGGACAAATGGCCGTCTGCCAGGCTGCCTTGTGAAAGCAATCTAAGTAAAAGGTAACTTTAATCATGAATCATGAATCTCTGTCAACAGCTGGCATTGAGGAGGCTGTATGGAATTCTAAATTCTAAAGTGGTCAAAATTCTTCAGACTCTATTTCAGTATTTACAGCATGGTACTCAGCTGTAATGCAGTGATAATTGCATCTTTCATTCATTTGCCTAGGATTCATGACTGTTGGTCTGATACACCTCTTTATTTTTTCATTCTTTTTTTTTTTTTTTTTTTTTTTTTTTTTTT
>NDXB01017966.1:35718-50205 GCA_002631895.1 Agapornis roseicollis
TTTGTTGGTTGTGTTCTTCCATTTTATGTGCAGCAAGATCCACTTGGGGTCAAGTTTTGTCTTACTGAGTTGAGCTAAAAGCAGTTTTATTGACCCTCATGTTGCTCTTTCTCCCTTTTTCTATTTTTTTTTCCTTAAATGCATCTTTTCAAATTCTGAAAACAAAGGCTACCAAGGGGCATTAAAGACGATAGATGAACTTTAGGATTTTATTCTTTGATATGTTTCTTTCAAACCATGGATATCATCATGTTCAACCTTTAGATGAAGTTTAAATGAAGAAGTTACTGAGTAAAACAGGACAAATACAGGTCATAGCTTTTGCAGGCTGCTCTGCCAATGCAAATCTTTAACTGCAGATCAGATAATATTTTTAACTGTGTATTTCTATGTAACAACAGTGTTTGATTTATAGCAGACAAAGCTCTTGCACAACTAGTATGTTACAGATGGTGCCTTTATTCTCATCTCACCTATACTTAAAAATATCATGTAACTCAGTCAAAGTTCTAATGCTATGAGGTAAAACCAAACAAGAAAATAAGAGTCAAAAGAAAGAATGCCCATACAGTAAAATCTGAAGACACAGGATTTCAGTTTTATTAAACTAAAATTAAAACTAGTTTTATTTAAACTAAATTTGTGCAAGTGCAATTTGCGTTAGGAGGCAGAGAAATGTGATCTTAACCTTTCAACAAAAAAAAGTTGTTTTATTTTTCTGGCACTGCATTGCAATAGAAGCTCATCCTGAGTAGACTGTCTTTTGCTAAATCTAGGTGGTTTCCTAGTCACTGGATTCACACTCAGTTAATGAAAGAAAGTCCCTTATAAAGTTTAATGAAATGTCCTTGGATCTCCAAAAGTAATGTGATATGTTTATATGTCAGTATCAGCTGAGAGTTATTTTGTGTCTTTTGAAACAAAAAGTTGAGAATATATTTCTTCAATGGAAGAATTATGCTAAAATAAAAAATTTTGACCAAAAGCCTAAAATAGGCTTATAATTTCACAGAAACATAGGGGAAAAAAGAGAGGGAAAAGTGCCAGAATATAAAAATAGACTTGTGGAAGCCTGATGTGACTGGTGAGTGTAAAACTAAGTTCAGTGACATTTTGTATTTGTTCCTGTAAGATTAGCAGAGCTTGTTTAAGTCTGTAGTAATGTACAATTAAAAAAGTGTGAATCTTTATGCAATATTTTTACTGCCAAATAAAATACCTAGTATAAGCCCCCAGTTCTGTGTAGGTCATTTCTCAGTAGTATAAACATTGGGAATGAATCAAACACTATCTCACTGTGGGAAATTTTTAGACAAACAGATTAGCCCAGTCCAAGGTATGTTATACAAACAATGGTGACACTAGAGAGCTCGTAGTTCAAGAGATAAACTTAGGATACAATAGTATGGCAAAAGTTTAATGTCCTTCCAACCTGCAGATGCCAGAGGATACAGTGGGATGGAAATTTATCTGTATTAGATAAAACTGAAACAAAATAAAAACTAGTGATTTTTACACTCCTATAAAGTATATTAATTCTGGATCTGCTCAATTTGCACTAGATCATTTCTACTTAGATCCATTTAACTGTAAAATATTACAGTCTCCTTTTCCCATGTAATTAATGAGGAGTATGGAATCTGTGTTTAATGCTTGTGTTTAATGCTACTTCTTGCAGGTCATTCAGGGTCTGTTCATACCATATACTTTTCTCATTCACACAGGAAGTTTGCTTATTGATGCTCACTGTTTCATGAGCATGTATACAGAAAAGGAAATCATTATCTTCTTTGAAACATCCTAACAACTGTCCTTTGTTGTTTGAATTACAAAAAATATAATAAAACCCCTAAGGATTTTGACAACAATTAGACTGCTGCCTCTTGGTTATCATGATTTCCTTCTAATGAGCATAAAGAAATGGGTATTCAAATTCAAAAGTCATCTAAAAGATGTCTAAACCAAGTCAGATGCTTGCAATCTAGAAGTAAATAATCATCTGCTTTATTTAAAGGAGAATTGATGGTGAATTAATCAGATGCAGATGTGCACACATGCTTGGTAATGATGTACAGGTGAGTGAAAAAAAATCAGTGAATATGGATGTAATTTTCTGTTCCACTGGCAAGTTGCCTGAGGTGTTTTCTGTTTGTGGGCATTTTTCGTTTGTTTGGGGTTTTTTTTGTGTGAGTAGGTTTGGTTTGTTTGTTTAATTTCCTATTCTTTCTTGGTCTTTATATTCTCTTTTCAGTTTTTTTTTTTGTGGAAGCTTTTATTATTCTTATATAACTGTAGAATGCTGATATCTGAGGTGTCCCTGCCCATGGCAGGGAATTTGGAACAAGATGATCTTAAGGTCTGTTCCAACCCTAACTATTCTATGTTTTAATAATTCTATATTTGGATTTTAGGAAGTTGGTTTGAAAGGGACCATATCAGTTGCTTTACCTAAATGCAATCAAGTGAGAAAGGCGCATGAAAACATTTAAATATACAAACTATCAGGTTAAATTAGAACATTACAAAGGCTACTCAAAATTTGGTTGATTGCCCAAGGATCCAAAAGAGCACTTGTCCTACCTTTGAGGCAATAGAAGGTGTCCTAACCTGACAGTATATTTCTAAGGCCAGTTATAAAAATCAGTGCCCAGAATATTTTAGCAGTATGAGGCAAATCGATCTCCAAGCAGCCAAAAATTCTGCCCTGGAGACTTAACAGTAAAGAAACACATGCATTATCTTCTAGCTTTCAGGATTTAGTTAAAAGCCAGATAAACTGAATTTATTTTTATGCCGTTTTACTGAAAATGTCTTTGTGGTTTTTTATATATTTGCTCAGGGAGCTACATATGAGAAATATGGGGAAACAAAATACATTTGTAATTCCTTTGTATGACTTTCTTGTTTTCTGCCTATAAGCTTGCTAGTTTGCTTCTTTGCTTCCATCCTTCTTCCCTCTATTTCCCCCTCCACCAACCCTTTAGTGAAAATGTTAGCTAAATTCTGTTAATTCCGTTAATCAAATTCTGGAACAAAAATCCAGTCAAAACTCAAGAGACCAATCCTGAACTGCTGAATTTTATGGGAGTATTATTTATGGCCTTTAGGAAGGTTGTAAATAAGCTCCATCAATATGTAAAACTTTTTAGAGACTGAATATTTACAGCACTGTTTTCTAATTATTTATCAATTTAAATATTTATTTCTTTTTCTGTTTTGTGATTAAAAAAAAAATAGAAGTGTGCATAGGTTGCAAGGAAAAGGAATTAATTTTCTTGTGTTATATATGTTCCAGTTGTTTACATAGAGGGTTTTTGGTTTTTATTTCTTTTCATGGGCTTCCTCTCCAGATCACATCTTATTCTCTATTGCTAAGGCGTAAGAAAACCCCTTAGTTTTATGCTGTTGTGCTACATTACTGCTTCATATATCAGTAAGCCATTTAAAACCAAGTTTATTTACATTTCCCCTTTCTATTAAAGAGAGCCCAAGGTTCTAGCAAATATCTGACTGTAAATGGAAAATAGCTGAATGGTAACTATGTAAACTTTCCCTATTCACCACCAGTTAAATATTAGAGACTCAGACAACACATTTAAGTGAAGACAGGCAAAGGTAACTGTGTAATAGCCCATCAAAAGTTACATTGTCAGTCAGCTGACTTCAGGTGATCCTGCCGTTATGTTTTGTTTTTGAAAAAGATTCTCAAAAATTCTCAAAAATTTCCATAAGGAGAGAATCATCCATGATTTAGGACTTTCTTCCTTCTTTAAAGTATTTAGCTCTAAAGCAGTAATGGAATATCAGATCAATGCAACGCAGATATTCTACTGAGATTGTTTAAGAAACAAGATAGTCATCTTTTTTTCTTTTTTACTTTTCAAATTTTTAACAGAGTGAAAAGCTGCTGTAGTACAGATAATAAATAGTATTTCATTGGCTCCNTACTGAGATTGTTTAAGAAACAAGATAGTCATCTTTTTTTCTTTTTTACTTTTCAAATTTTTAACAGAGTGAAAAGCTGCTGTAGTACAGATAATAAATAGTATTTCATTGGCTCCTTGTTTCATGTTGGTAGACTGAGAAAAACCATGTAGTGACATGAGAATAAAAATTCAGATTTCATTTTTTTCTCTGCTTTCAAGTTCCTCTGCAAGATGAGAGAATCAAAATGTAGGTGAGAGATAAAAGACACTAAGATAATAAATATAGTGTGGCTGTCATTGGTGAGTCACTGTCACACAGTTCTATCTCTTCTTCTGCCAATGTAATAAATTCCTTTGCATGCAAAAGGGGGTGGAGGGGGGGGGGGTTCATAGAAAAACCCAAATGACATAATGTTTGCTAATTTGTTAAACAGCTATGTCATGTCATGCATGGACAGACTAATGGATTACAGAGTTAGTGGGACAGCCAAGGTATCAAACATGAGTCATCTGATTCCGCTTCCAAGACCTTGGGAAAAGGCTATTCACTGTTCTTACAGATGAACAGTTTGCAAAATGCCTTTCAAAATATTTTACTTGTCTTTCTGTTAATTCCTTGTGTAAACTCCTCAATAAACAAGGGTGGTTTAAATATAGAAAACCAAATCTTAAAATTTTTATTAAGCGTATTCGAAAAGTTAGTTTGCCCTCAGGTAGGAAGTAATAACAGGACAACGATCACAGTTGCTTGCTCCTATAGTTACAGCAAAATTAAATCATTCTCAGATATCAAAGAACTCTTTTGTCACATGGGAATATACACATTGTGCATGTTCACATGTACCAAAAATAATGCTAATCTTATTGTACTTGAGGTGCCATGTATCTTGGAATGCTATTGATTTACTCTGACCCTCAAAGTAAGGGGAGCTAGGGAGAATTTATAGCCATGATAACACTGATTCAAAAGAACCTACTACATGCAGTCAGATTTGGCTGTGTAGTCCAAATTAGAATATGTCTTTAATATTCTGGGCACAATTTCTACTTGAATAAAACAAAACCTTGAGAAGCAGCAGCATATAAATCATTCATGAATAGAGTTTCTATTTTCTTGTAACTTGTAGCTATTTAGGGTAAATAGGGAAGGATAATCTCTCATGTAATGTGATCTTTGCCTAATTGTAATACAAAACAGTTATCTTTCAGCACATTGGGCATAATATTGTTGAAATTCTGTAAAGCAAAACTACTATAAACTAAAATATCCCTCAGAGCAAATTGCTTGAAATGAAACATGGCTTAAGTGGATATTTCATTCTTAACAATATGAATGATCTGGAAGAATAAAAAAAGAATATTGAAGTATTTTTTCTTGATAAAAAAATTCACCAGTTAATGTTAAATAATAATGGCAGTCAAATTACACAACTTGAATGAATAAATGTGATCTATATCAGTATTTTAGTCATAAATAATAAATAAAATCTTTCTCAGAAAGCTAAATTTGACTTGGATTTGGTTTGGGGTTGAAATGTATTTTGGTGTGAAATGGTAGTGAATATGCAAGTATGAATAGTGTTACATTGCTGTATACGAGTGTGATGCAATATGTAAAAGACTGTGGAAATTTTATTTCTTGGGATTTTCTTGGGAGATGGCAGGAGATATCAATCAGAGTTTAAGAGACGATACCACTGCTTTACATAACATAATTTGAAAAAACTGATGTGGTTATCAAAGGAACCACAAGAATAATTCAGGTTCTAATAAATTAACAGTCAGGTCTTAAGTCCATACACATCCTGTTTGGCAAAAGGAATATAAAAACATATATAAGATCCTATTGGTGAAAGCTTATCACAGCCCTTTCAGATTTAAACCAAGGGAAACTTGTGTGCAGAAAATATAACTTCCAATTGGAACAGTTTCCCAAGAGATGGGGTAAACTCCTAACTTTAAAAAGTCACCATAACTGAATGAATCTGTGGAAGGCGTAGTATTGTTCAAATAGAAATTACAAGTTTAGTGCAGAGATTAGCAGGGATGGCTCGTAGGCCTGTTTGTGCAGGATGTCAAGCTAGCCAATCATATGAGCCCCCTTGATTTTAAATAAGATGAACAAGTGCCAAAAATTTCAATTAACTTCAACAAGTGAACCTGAGAAAATATTGGTAGCTAACAATTATTTTAAGGTATATGTAGTTTCTTCCTCTCAAATCAAGAGGAATATATACTCATTACATGTCCATTCAAGACAGGAAATTGCTATTTGGGGTTTGGGGTTCCCTCAGGCTTTTAGAAGCATGATTAAAATGTTAAAACTGTGACTATCTGGAAGAAACCATGTAATTCTTGCCCACTGAGAGTCAGCAATGAATTGAAAAGCTTCCTTTTATTTCTGTAGAAATTTGATTTTAAAATGAACAGTTGACTTTAAAAATCTCAATCAGATATTATATGTATTTCCCTAATTATGCTGTAAATTAAGGGAGAGAATAGGCTAAAGAAGTATTTCTTTGGGATTGTTGGTTCCTCCTAACAGGCAGATCTGATGGTTCCATTTAGTAGCTTCATCTGATTTTAAAATGGAATGGAACAGAAAGGAGGAGAAGGGAATGGAACAGAATGGAATGTAGAGTCTATAGGGAAAAGTGCAGAATTTTCAATTGTGCAGAGATCTGAAATGAGGATGGTGAAGGTTAGAAAGCTGAGTTTTTGTGGAGACTTGAGTTCCAGCAGCAGTTCCATGCTAAGGTATCAAGGGACTATTTGCTTTTGCACTAGAAGGTGTTCCTGAGGTCTCCAAGACCCTAAACAGCCCTGGTAGTAGACATATGCTAGGGGGACATGAGGTACATCCAACCTCTTGATGAATTAAATGAATTCTAAAGGGCTCACTATCTGGTCCTCAGGGCAGATGTCACAGTGTGGCTCACAGCCATAGAATTAAATTATTTTTGCTCTAAAACCCAAAGAGATCTTATTCATATTGATTACTGGGAAGTGCTCCTGGGCTGTGCTCTGCTGCCAGACCCTCTTCAGGTTACAAAGTACCAAGAGTGTGTCAGGGAATGTACTAACATTAACAGTATGGATGACTGACTAAACCTGTGCCCTGTTTCAGTCTCATATAGAAATAACCTGAGTGTAAAGCTGTTTCTAGCCTTTCTGCAGACACCATGTTTTTTAAAGTCTATAACATATTTGCATGGCCTTGGAATTACCATTGTTCTGTGATCAGAACAGTAGTTCTTCACACAGACATTTTTTTTCCCAGTCTGAGCAGATCACTCTGGTCCAGGTACGTCTAGTGAACAGGGTCTGCAGAATATGAATGTGAGGGACATGGCTTTCAGTGTGTATGGGTCCTGATATCTGTCACTGGATCAGGATCTAGCTTTGGCTTGCTCTTGGAAGGGCATGAGTCAAGAATCAAGCTGGTGTTATAGAAGGTAATATGTGAACAAAACCAACAGCTTTTTGAGAATGAGGAAATATAAAGAAGGGCATTGACCTGCAAGGTGGTACTGAAAGGGAAGAAGAGAGAACTGCCAATTGAAGATGATACAGTTGGAACAGAC
This sequence comes from Agapornis roseicollis, assembly GCA_002631895.1. Classification (NCBI taxonomy): domain Eukaryota; kingdom Metazoa; phylum Chordata; class Aves; order Psittaciformes; family Psittacidae; genus Agapornis; species Agapornis roseicollis. The sequence continues at coordinate 43,229 of NDXB01017966.1, forward strand.
CAGACACCACCTCGTAAATTAAGTGAACCTCAAATTCACCTAAACTTAAATGAACCCCTTTGTTGTGGATTTTTCTTTTTATTCAGTAAGCATGAACATGTCAGGCTGATATTAGGCTGGTTTGGCACTCTGAGTCATGTGTCTAAGGCTTTTTACGCCCTGAAACCATTATTCTATGTATGGAACTGCAGCCTAATCATCAAGATGCATGCATGTCTTGAATAAAATTAGCACATACCGACCATATTGTAACTCTTCATTTCATCTTTCAGTGATCAGAAGTCATTTACTCTTTCATCTATTTGATAAAGTTTTTTACATTTATGTTAGTTTTCAAACTTACTAAGTGATGGTAAGTTGGAGTTTGCTTCACTAGCAGCTTTTATTTCTGTATAAAACATATCAGAAATGGTTTTGTTTGCTTTATTTCCTTCTATAATAGGGTGAGCTTCATTTAAACAGAAGACTACCTGCAGAACTTCTTGGACTTTTCCTTTCTGGTCAGTTATAACTATGCATCTTCAGTTTTTTGTAGAAGAAACTATATAAGCCAGGATTTAGCTGCTACTGTCATGGGAAGAGACAAAGGACAAAGCAAGGAGGAGAACCAGAAGATGTGCCATTTAGCTATGGCTTGCCATCCCTGCTGTCAGAGGTAAGGAGAAAAGAAGTAATACTGCTGCCTTGGTTCAGTGGAGTACCTTCCTCTCCATCCTTAGTAGTTGCAAAAGCTACATTCTTATCTTGGTTTCTGCAGTAAGAGAATCTCACTGAGCTACCCAGAGTTATACCAAAGCAGGCAGTAAAATTTTGTTCATTCATTCTGTTACCCCACCAAATCTGATGCCAAAGGGAATTGCCTTTTTATGTTCATGGTGTCAGGCAATCTCAAATTCCTTCCTTGCAGTAACAACAACCTAATTGCATGATGATTTCTCAGATACTGGAGAATCATAAAGTCAAGCTACTACAAGCAAAAAACATTGGAAAGCCTTGGGTTCTGTTTGAAGCTTCATTTCTTTTCCTTCTTTTTGTGTGCAGCAACACAAAAGTGCAAGATGCAGATTCTACTTGCAATAAGCAATACCACAAGTAGTTATTGAAACACTTCTTAAGCTATTAAAGAAAAACAATGACAACAGCATTGCCTTTCTCAATAAAGTAGGCTCATCAGCCTACTTAGGGGCTGGCTGAACATCTTTGGTTTAGTGTGTGGAAGCCACTGGTCAGTATTTCATTTTCTCCTCACTCTCTTAATACAGGCAGAATAAGAGGAAGAAAAACAGTGAAGAAAAAACATTACTACAAAAATAAAAATTAATTTTCCATCTTTACTCAGATATGGGAAAAACGTAATTAAAATCTGTTATTTCTGTTCCTATAAATTTTGCTAATATTTCTTGTTGTCGTTTTTGAAAATACAGCAGACGATGCAGCTGGCGATGGGGTTCCAGTCAGTGCTGTATGTCCTCCGTGAGGACATAAAAGTCAGGTCCTTTGATTATCAGCAGTGACACCACTACTTACTGCATCTTCTGTTGCCCCAGTTTCATCATCAGAAGCCAAGATTTTGCCTATTTTAACAAAACATTCAGTATTTTCTGTTTGATGAGTTTTAGGTTTGCTGAATGTGACTCTCTTTGAAGTTCAATGATTGTTATAGATGCAGTTCTTTTCTTTCAAGACAGAAATAGCTAATATATAGTAATAATATTACTGAAGCTATTTTGTTTAAGAGTATGGGAAGATAAGGTTTGTTAAGGATTAACCGTTCCTAACAGATTGACTAATTTTACTGGGGAAAACAAGTTTTTGGACAGAAGTCTTGCTGACAATCTGGTTTGTTGTGGTTTAAGCCTAGCTGATAACTCAGAACCATGCATCTATTCACTCCTCCTTTCCCCGTGCTCCAGGTGGAATAGGGTGGAGAATCAAAAGAATGTAAACCCCATGGATTGAGATAAGATCCAATTGTACATAGTACAATTGCTCATTACCTGCTGACCAATACTCAGCCCTTCCAGGTAACTGCCCCATTTTATATACTGGGCATGATGTGCTGTGGTATGGAATACCTCTTTGGCTAGTTTGGGTCAGGTGTCCTGTCTCTGCTTCCTCCTGGCTTCTTGTGCCCCTCCTAACTAGCACAGCATGAGACTGAAAAGTCCTTGATAGGTGTAAGCACTATTTAAAAACAACTGAAACACTGGTGTGTAATCAACATTGTTCTCAGACCAAAGCTGAAGCACAGCACTGTACTAGCTACTAGAAAGGAGAAAAATAACTGTTATAGCTGAAGCCAGGACATGGGGTTACTAAAATCCTACTTAGATATGTATTTGCTTGTTAATTTGTATAGGTATAGTGGCTTGTTTAGCAAAAAATAATATTATCTCTCCGATTTTACCTCTACATAAATGTATGTCTGTTGTCTTGAGCTAGTAATCTTAAAGGGATGTTGTAGTCATGCACAAACTTGACATGACAAAATTTAGTATATTCATGTAAAAAGCAAAAACATTATATAGATAGTCACATTATCTTTTCTCTGTAGCGATATCATGAAGAAATAATATAACTCATTTCTTCTTAGATTACTTTTAGATGTTTACTTTCCTATTTTTCTCCTATGTTTAACTTTCTGTCCCATAAGACAGTGTTGAAGCTGCTAGAATACTTTAAGTCTGTGTTTCTTACTAGTACATGTCTGGATGCCTTTTGTGTGCAATTATAATCCTGGCTTTAAAATGCTTGGTTTCATAACAATTACAACTCTATTGGGATTTTATTCTTAAAGCTGAGAATATGTACCCTTATTTTAGTTCCACTTGTTTAGCTACATCCTTATATATACCCCCCCTCCCAACATAAAATATCTGAACTAGAACCCCAGAGAGAAAGCTATTGTTCAATACTCCTAATAAATTGAAGGTAATGACTTTAGAAAAGTTTGTCTTGTTATGCTCAGGAAACTTATTCCATATAGAAAGAGTGAGTGCCCCTCCAAGTTAAATGTAGAGATTGAAAGATAAGTTTGTCTATTCATCATATAAAACAAAAAGATTGAATATCTGATTAAATAGAAAATTCAATCTTACCTGAGGAAGCATGAGCAAACACCAAACAGCCATAGACTGAGTTTTAAATTTCAAGCCCATTCTCTGCCTAATGTTTTGCTTTAATTGATCTATGTTTCTACTGCTATTGTAAGAGAGCCAGTAAACTGTATCTTCAGCAGTCAGCAATCTATTCAGGCTAGGAAATTTTGTGATTGTTTTAAAATACTGCATAGACAAAGTACTTCCCGTTAAGTGAAAGGCTATTTTCCCTTTCTGTATAAATCTATGACTATTGACCATCTCATAAAGGCTTCTACCATGTTAAATACAACCATGATAGTCTACCAACTGAGTTATCCATTATTTTGTAACACCAGCCTATGCTCTGGGGATGAATTTATTGAACTTTAAAACAGAATGTCATCAACAATCCATTTCATCTAGCTGCATAACACCCTTCTACCAATCACCCAGTGAAGCTGTCCTATTTCACTTATCCTGTCCCATTCAATGAACTGTAAGTACATTTTTGCCTAATGATAAGGGCACTGGGGGCCATATATAATTCAGAGGTTGCTTGAAATGCATTAGCCAACTGTCCTGATATGTTAATCCACTCACTGGGGGCTTTCATTTGATGTCTAATGTAAATCTATGTTTGTAAGCTTCAGCATTATTATCATTACTGTAAAAGAAGATAAAAAATGAAGCAGTAGCAGTGGTACTAATGACACCTGAGAACTGCAGTTACATATTGTGAAAGCTAGTTTCTATAGTCCCAAGTGCAAAAGAAATGAATGAACTTTTGCACAGCATTTTGAAAACACAAAGGAATACTTTGGCAAGCTTTTCTTTAACATATGTATCTATCTTTAAAAAATTAGCTGCCTCGTTACCAGAAATCCAGGCTATCTTGAGAAGACTCTCACAGTGGGTGATGCTCAGTAATTTCACATGGTGCAGCATCAGAAAGTATAATATATCTGCAGAAAATTTAATTTAATTATAAACTACTATTCAGTCTGCCAAATGAAAAAGGAAAGAATGAAAAATCTATCTTGCAAGAAATTTAGGTCAATCAGTTTTTCACAGTCTTTTTTTAGGCTAGCAAAGAGCTTAGTGAGACCAGTAAACAGACTATCTCTTTATTAAAATAAATTGAAAATCTCAACTGTTGGTTGAATTAAATCTATGTGCTGATACTCAATGATCAGTACAAAATTGTACAAAGTGCTTTATGAAGTAAAATGATAGATTAATTAAATGCAAAGCCAAATATAGCTGGAAACATTGCTTCTGCCACCACCCCAGACTCCAATATTATGTTTTATTTGGCACAGCTGGTGTCCCCCATTTATCAGAGCTTTCTTCAGCCTCCACGTAGATGCAGCAGTTTACTGATCAAAACAGTTGCAAACTTGAGAGCTCAGTAAAAAGAAGAATAGACAAAAACTCCTTTAAATTCGGTAAAAGTCTAGTCTAGTTGTAGTTGTGAAGATATTGCTTTTTTTCTTACCATTCTCAAAGAGCCAGTTGTCTGAAAGGTGCTTAAAAGTACATTGGCTGGTAGCTTACCTTCTTCCCACAGCCATATGATTTCATGGATAAGGTACATTACTATGCTCCTTGGCATGCTCCTTGACATGCTCCTTGACATATGCTTGATGCCATTTTTGCTGCTGGGTCTAATCTTGTCTAAGTTGGGGCTCCTTGGGACAAATTATGAATACTTTCTTTAAGACTTTGACTATTTAAAAGCTTTTAATTTATGTCTTTTAATGACTATGCACTTGTGTCTGGTATTTGTATAGGTTTATGAACTCTGAACTTTAACAGTTGCATTATACAGACTCTTGAGAGGTCCATTTTTTTGTATGGTGAATATTAAAAAAAGAATTCTTGCATATTATATTTTTAACAGTGCTGTTAACCCTACAAATGTAATAAAAGAAAATCAAGCTATGTGATAATACTGAAAACTGCAAAATTCTAACAAATTGCTTAGTAAGGATAACTAAGAGAGTTAGCAATGCTTGATTATGCATCAGCAAACATCTTTTAGCCAAAGAATCACAAAAGCAAACAACAGTTGAGGTTGGATCTTTGAAAATTATCTAATTCACCTCCCTTCCGCAAAGCAGAGTCATCTAAGGTAGGTTGCTTAGGAAGTTTTCTGTGTGGGTTTTGAATAATTCCAAGGATGTAGATGCTGCAGCCTCTTTGGGCAACCTGTTCCAGTGTTCAACCACTTTGACAGTAAAAACATTTTTATTTTGTTCAGATAGATAGCATTTTCTTATTCAGGTTGTGCCTCTTGCCTCTTGTCCTGTCAATGAACACCACTAAAATGAGTCTGTCTCTGTTTTCTTAGTTGTAGGCTCATTGGTTTTGTGACTCAATTTACCATCTAGATATTTAAAATGAATTGTAACCAAAATTATTTTCTAGATGTAAACTACAGGGGGTATTTTGATTGTGCTTGTAGGTATCTTGGTTGATTTTGAATATGATTCAAAAAGAATACAAAACATTGATTGAAACCAAAGTTAAATTTGTGGCTGCCTAGAAACTTTTGGGAACACATACAACAGTAAAGGTACTCTGCCTTCAAAAAGAATCTGTTCAAATGTAACAGCATTTCAGAACCTACTTCAGTACAGAACAAGTCTCATGAAAATTATATTATATTTTAAAATAAGCATACAGAATGATTTATAAGGCTATAGGAAATAAATGGAAATCTGTAATGAAGTGATTGATTATTCAATGGCCAACTGAAAAATATTTTCAAAGAAAACTTAGAATTGCTTTTAAGGGAGAAAAAAAATATAATCTGTTCATGAAAGTGAAAAACAAGCAGGGAAATGAGAAACTTAGAAATCCCCAAACCAAATATACCTTTTGAAATTTTCATAGAATCATAGAATAGTTAGAGTTGGAAAAGACCTTAAGATCATAGAATCGTAGAATAGTTAGGGTTGGAAAGGACCTTAAGATCATAGAATTGTAAAATAGTTAGGGTTGGAAAGGACCTTAAGATCATCTAGTTCCAACCCCCCTGCCATAAGCAGGGACACCCCACACTAAACCATGCCACCCAAGGCTTCGTCCTTTTTCCATTTGTGATGTTACCCCCAAACAGCAGCTAAGCACCACACAGATGCTTCCTCACTGCCCTGCAGTGGGATAGGAAAGAGGACGAGAAGGTGAAAAGTGAAAAAACTTGTGGTTTGACACAAACCTAAGAAAAGGCAGAGGGTTAGAAAGAAGTGAAGAAAAAGAAAATAAGAAAAAACAAGGCCAGGCTGGATGGGGCCCTGAGCAACCTGATCCAATGGAAGGCGTCTGGAACTAGATGAGCTCTAAGGTCCTTCCCAACTCAGACCATTCTGTGATTCTAGGAAAAATAAAATATCTAGTTCCAACCCCCCTGCCATGGGCAGGGACACCTCACACTAAACCATGCCATGCAAGGCTCTGTCCAACTTGGCCTTGAACACCACCAGGGATGGAGCATTCACAACCTCCCTGGGTGTCGCAGTTTAAAACCAACCAACCATGCAGCTCGTTTACTCACTCAACCCCCCTGTCTTGCTCTCCCCTGCTTCCAGAGAGATGGGGGGAGAATCAAAAGAATGCACCTTCCACAGGTTGAGATAAGAACAGTTTAGTAACTAAGGTATAACACAAATCACTGCTGCTACCACCAATAATAATAATGATAAAGGAAAAGAATACAGCATCCCATCAACCACAACAGATAACTCACGACACCCCACCAACCGAGTGCTGACCGACCACCTCTTCCAACCACCCCGAGAGCACTAAGTCTTCTGGATCACCCCCAGTTACATTCTAGGCATGACGTGCTATGGTATGGAATACCTCTTTGGTCAGTTTGGTCCTGTCAGTACAGTC
>NDXB01017967.1:0-18032 GCA_002631895.1 Agapornis roseicollis
GGAGAACTCACAACCTCCCTGGCCAACCCATTCCAGTGCCTCACCACCCTAACAGGAAAGAATGTCTTTCTTATATCCAATCTAAACCTCCCCTGTTTAAGTTTGAACCTGTTACCCCTTGTCCTGTCACTACAGTCCCTAATGAGAAGTCCCTCCCCAGCATCCCTATAGGCCCCCTTCAGATCAATATCACTAAATAGGTAAATTAATGTAAATCTTAACTAGTCATTAAGAAAGCTGCACTGGTTTGTCATGCATAACTCAGCTTTTGCATTTGTGAATTAAAATGACCTTTCATTGCCCATAGGAATTAAGTGATAAAGACAGGTAGAATGGTGAGTGGGGAGCAAACACCAACCTTGAAAGTAATCTTCCCAGAAACCTAATTAGTCTTTGGAATTAAAATTAAGAGGTTTTTTCAGAGGGTATTAATAGACCCTTCCCTCCCACATCAGCTGCTTCTGGATGGAGTCAGTAAATTATATTGTCTAAGTAAAGCCTTGGAATGCTAACGGCAAATTACATTACATTTAGAAATTATTCTGTAGTAAAAGTAGGCTTCTTGTCAGCCATGCCATAGTGTGCTATTTTTCTAAATCTTAAACCAAAATTTCAGTACTACTAACAAAAGTATTAATCAGTTGAATTATTTTCCTTAATCTAATGTTGGTATGACATTCAAAACCCAATAATTTGGAATTTACTGTGCTTATTTTAGTTAGCCACTTTTGGCTTGTTTTAGAACTTTGGTATCCTTGTATCCTTTTTCAAATGTCAATCTCACATGACACAAAATTGTCATATGCTCACAACTTCAATAGTATTTCAGACCCTGGTTCAAGAAGTCATTTCACAATTTCCTTCCTTTGAATGCAGAATTAAGATTGATAAATGAATAGCCAAACATATACTGCTTTTTCTCTTTCAGTCTAATTGAGACACTTAAGCTCTAGGGCACAGGACTGGTTTTAACTTTAGAGCTGCTGTCATGGTTCAAGCCCAGCTGGTAACTCAGAACCACACAGCTACTTGCTCACTCCAGGGGGGATGGGGAGGAGAATTGAAAGAATGTAAATCCCACAGGTTGAAATAAGAACAGTCCAGTAACTAAGGTATAACACAAACCACTGCTGCTACCACCAATAATAATAATAAGGGGAGACAAGGGGACATAATATAAAACTAAAAGGAAAAGAAAACAATAAACACAAGTGATGCACAATGTGACTGCTCTCCACCTGCCGACCAATACTCAGCCTGACCCGAGCAGCGATCTGGCCTACCAGGTAACTCCTCTGTTTATATACTGGGCATGAGGTGCTCTGGTATGGCATACCCTTTGGCTAGTTTGGTTCAGATGCCGGCTTCCTCCTGGCTTGCCATGTCCCTCCTCACTGGCAGAGCATGAGAATGAGAAGTCTTCGATTGGAGTAAACATTACTTGGAAACAACTGAAAACATTGGTGTGTTGTCAGCACTGTTCTCAGACTAAAGTTGAAAACACAGCACTACACCAGCTACTAAGAAGAAGAATGATTGCTACAGTTGAATCCGGAACAGGTTCTTTCACTGTAGAGCCTGTAGAATTCTACTTGTATGTGATTTTATTCATGTTATATCAGGAATAATAGGGCTATCAGGACAAAGAACTATGTGTTTATAACATGTATGTATTTTAATTAGTTTTATCTTGTCCATAGTAACACAGAAAAGTTTGAGAAGTGGAAATGTAGCAAAGCTCTATATTATTAAAACAGGCCAGAAAGCAAAAAAGTTGTCACTTGGTAATTTGTCTGGGGTAACTACAAGCAGCTTCTAATTTAAATATGACACTAATACAATCACAAGAACTAATAAAATTGGATTCTGACATTATATTTAAATAGCTAAGGCACTGATTGTTTCATATGGCATAAGAGAATTGTGATATGAAGTACAGGAGGGGGATTTTTGTTTCACTGTAAACACCTACAATGTAAGTATTTCTCATTGCAACTACAAAACTGAATTGGAGACCTGAATTATATATAAGCAAAAATACAGCAGTAACATATAGTAGGTTTATGGTGTAATGATATGGAAATAATGTGTCTTTGTGCAGATCAAGAATTTTAACTGGCTAGTATTTACTTCTCTGCACTTAAACCCCCCCTCCACGTAAAAGTCAGTTTGCAACCAGTGAAAAAAGCTGCTCAAAAAAAACACTGCTATCTTTTCTTTATGCTTACATTACAATTAGTAAATTGCAGTGCAGAGAGCAGAAGACTGGTGTTTCACTACAAAGCCTGATATTCTTCCTAAATGAAAACTACCTTGCTCTTATAGTCAGCTGCAAAACCTACAATAATAAAAGGACAGAGAAGAAACTTAAATCCTAAGTTTCACAGCTATTTACTACAGATTCTGAAATTCACTATTTTGGTTTCATGAAAGAAACAAAATTGTTACTTAGGTTCTGGGTAAGTGCCATTAATTCTGCTTGCCAGCACGGGCAAAGTTACATAGATAGAGTTGGTGGAGTAAAGTGCTTTTAAAGTAATCAAAAGCTCAATATCGCTGTGTAATGCCAGCTCTGATTTAAATAAATGCATATTTGTTTGTTCAACATCTTTGTGACATGGACAGTGGGATTGAGTGCGCCCTCAGCAAGTTTGCCAATGACACCAAGCTGTGTAGTTCGGTGGATACACTGGAGGGAAGGAATGCCATTCAGAGGGACCTTGACACGCTTGTGAGGTGGGCTGATGCCAACCTCATGAAGTTTAACCATGCCAAGGGCAAGGTCCTACAGCTGGGTTGGAGCAATCGCAGGCACAGCTACAGGTTGGGCAAAGAGGAGATTCAGAGCAGCCCTGCCAAGAAGGACTTGGGGGTGGTGGTCAATGAGAAAATGAACATGAGCTGACTTCAGTGTGCGCTCACAGTTCAGAAAGCAACCATATCCTGGGCTGCATCAAAAGGAGTGTGACCTGCTTGAGATCGNATCGCAGGCCCAGCTACAGGTTGGGCAAAGGGGAGATTCAGAGCAGCCCTGCCAAGAAGGACTTGGGGGTGGTGGTCAATGAGAAAATGAACATGAGCTGACTTCAGTGTGCGCTCACAGTTCAGAAAGCAACCATATCCTGGGCTGCATCAAAAGGAGTGTGACCTGCTTGAGATCGAAGGAGGTGATCCTGCCCCTCTACTCTGCTCTCGTGAGACCTCACTTGGAGTATTGTGTGCAGCTCTGGTGTCCTCAACATAAAAAGGACATGGAGCTGTTGGAACAAGTCCAGAGGAGGACCACGAGGATGATCAGGAAACTGAAGCACCTCCTGTAGGATGATAGGCTGAGAGAGTTGGGGCTGTTCAGCCTGGGGAAGAGAAGGCTGCCTGGTGACCTCCTAGCAGCCTTTCAGTATCTGAAGGGGGCCTATAGGGCTGCTGTGGAGGGACTCTTCATTAGGGACTGTAGTGATAGGAAAAGAGGTAATGGGTTCAAACTTAATGTCGTGGTTTAACCCAGTCTGCTATAAATTAGCCATGCAGTCTCTCTCTCACTCCCTCCCTTCCCCCTGCTCCCGGAGGGATAGGAAGGAGAATCAAAAGAATGTAACTCCCACAGGTTGAGATAAGAGCAGTTCAGTAGCTAAGGTATAACACAAATCACTACTGCTACCACCAATAATAATAATGATAAAGGAAATAACAAGGGAAGAGAATACAATACCACCCATTGAGAACCAGGCTGACTGAGCACTGACCGATACCTAGTCCAACCCTGCAGTGAACTAGCCCTTCTGGGTAACTCTCAGTTACATCCTGGGCATGAAGTGCTGTGGTATGGAATGCTTCTTTGTTCAGTTTGTGTCAGGTGTCCTGTCTCTGCTTCCTTCCAGCTTCCCCTCCTCCCTGGCACAGCATGAGGCTCAGAAAGTCTTTGGTCAGACTAAACATTTGAGCAGTAACCAAAAACACTGGTGTTATCAGCACTGTTCCCAGACTGAAAGTCAAAACCAGAGTGCTGCACTAGCTACTAAGGAGAAAAAATGACTGCTACTGCTGAACCCAGGACACTTAAACAGGGGAAGTTTAGATTGGATCTAAGGAAGGAATTATTTCCTGTGAGGGTAGTGAGGCACTGGAATGGGTTGCCCAGGGAAGTTGTGAATGCTCCATCCCTGGCAGTTGGACAGAGCCTTGGGTGGCATGGTTTAGTGGGAGGTGTTCCTGCCCATGTCAAGGGGGATTGCAACTAGATGATCTTAAGGTCCTTTCCAACCCTAACTATTCTATGACTCTATTCTATGATATTTATCTATCCAAATGTTGTATTCCAAAAGACTATACTACAGTTACAAATGTAAGTACAGAGTAGCTAAACAAAATGGACTTAGTGAGAGAAAGGAAGACAAATATTCCCAAATAAATTATGCCAATATCTTTCTTCCTAATTTGCAACAGTTCAATACATTCCTGAAGTTGAGCATAACTGTGTAAGTTTCTTCCATCTTCTATTCTGCAGTTATGCAGTAGTGCAAACATATTACTCTGTTCCTTTTCCACTGGCCCTGCTTTGAAAAGAAACATTGAGTACCTGCTTGAAAGCAGACTTGATAATAAAGCAAACCAAAGAACAAATCCACAAGAAACTACCCAAACTATTTCCCCAGGCATACGCATTGTGTAGAGGAACTCCAGCTTCTGAAGTGTCATGGTTACTGTGGTGTGACATCCTGATGTCACAGGTTTGCAGTAATAGTTTCTTAATGAGATTGGGATTTCTGAAATTACAGTGCCTGCGGAAGTAACTCATACCAGTTTAGAAATTTCTGATTGTTAAGTGCTATCTTAGAGTTACTGTTCTCACCGTTTTACAAAATCCCGGTGGGATTAATTAGTGTGAGTGATAAGAAAGGCTAGAGAAGATTTACAAAGCTTCCAGCATTGCATTCAGTACTACTGGCAGTAAAAGCATTCTGTAACAAGAGGAATTTGTCATTTGTCTGAATACTAGGCGTCTGCAAAGTCTTTAGGTGCTAGGCTCTTACTTGAGTAGGCAATTAATAAATTGTAATACCTGATGCAACTATTAGTGTGGGTTTGTCAGCTTAGCATTGTTAATATAACTGTTTAAGTAATCCAGTGCCCCACAGAGTCATTATTCCTCTTCAGTCTCTGCCTCAGACTCTCTCAACTACAATTCTCTTTAAGGTACTATGGTATGTAGTAAGTAAAGAGTCCTTTTACTCCCTTCTGGAATGCTCACAGAGGTACACGGCTAATCATAATGCTGAAAGGTACTTTCTGTAGCTTAAAATCTGAGCTACAGAAGTTTCAAACAGCAAATGTAATCCTTCTGATATGACAAACTTTGTACATGTTACTACAGCAGATGTGTGCTCATCTATTTTAATTTGTATTTACAGATGCAAGTTAAGGGCTCTGATATATTGGCAATGGAAGCCATTAGTATTGTAGAGGATATCTTCAGTGATATAGTCATGCTTACCTGGAAGATATGTTCATTACTCCACACTGAGCTTTCAGACTGTTGGACCTTTATGTCCATGCCCTTGAGTCACTGGTATTTTTTATGAACAGTGCTACATACTTCATTAACAAGGTTAATATCAGAGATTGTCTGAGGTGCTGTACATGCTATAGTGAAATATGTCACCAAGGCTTCTTGCTAAGCTTGTGCTAGTTCTTAAGTCGCCTCCTGAAACTGAAACCACCACCAGTAATGAGAAACAGTTAAGGTTTTTTTGGTATTGCTACCAAGCAGGATTAGAATTCAAACCAAAGGCTTTGAAGTTTTGTTCTGGGTTCTGTGACATAGTTTTTTTTTACTAACTGCTGTTGTTGTGGTTTGTTTGGTTGGGTTTTTGTGTGTGTGTGTGTTTGGTGGGGTGGGGATGGGGGGGTGTTTTGTTTTTTTTTTTTTAAAGCCAGTATTCATTCTTCTGTAGTTACTAATTGTCTTATTATTAACTAATCATTGTGTGCATCTTTGACATAGCCTCTTCCACTGGTCCCTGTTTTGATCAATAGACATGTTCTGTTGCTTTTTCTTGCTCATCTGAAGGCTTTCTGAATCTGTTCTTTGTGTGGCTAGGATTTAGCTAAAGCAGCCAGGGTGATATTGTTTGCAATATATGTTGTAGCTTCCTGTAACTGTCAGTGGTTGGGAGTAAAAAAGCAAAATATCCAAATCAATGCCAAAGGAGTAATTTATTGTAGGCTGGGCTTTGGAAACATTGATTTTCTTTGATATGTGACCATTTTCATCTCAAAAATCACTGAGGGTGTTATAGTCCATTGGCTTATTTGAAGCCAAGTAGTTTGCCTTCTTTTCCATGGCCTTGATTATATGTGATTATGTACTTCTATCATGAGACATGTAAGTGCATTCAAGATGCTATTTAAAATTTGACAGAGACAAATTTAAGTTGGTGGTACAGTACAATAATAACAGAATTAGACAGATATTTAACAAATAAAGTCAAAAAGTTCCAAAGACTACTCTGAATGGCATCAACATTTTGTTTTACTTTTGAAGTTTCCCCTACCGTGTTCTTTTTTGTACTCGGACTGTTCATTTTAGACTGCATCTAAAATGAGCTTCAGTCACAAGTCATGTCAGGGACACTATCCACAGAGTCTAAATACAGACCTCAAAATATAAACAATGCATGTAACTTCACTGAAAGAGCAGGGTAGGTGCCTTAGTAGCACTGACACTGTAAGATGTTTGAGCTTTGCTTTTACAGCATTTTGAGTGAAACATGTGCTGATGTGTGTGCTTTATGTCCGTCTTCTAGCTTTAAAAATTCAGTGGTTATGGGTATTGAAGAGAGGATCATTACAGTGAATTATTAGTATAGATTGAGGACAGCTAAAGGAAATGTGGTTTTAATGAATTTCTGTTAAGAATTATTTATCGGTTCTGTCATGCTTTCACTGAATGTATGTTATGCTTTGAAGTTCTGTTATGTTCTATTATGGCTTCCAAAATTTTTGCAAACAAATGAAAAATGTTTCAGATGTTAAGTCTTTTCTTATTTTATATAAGCAGTGATAATAAATTCCTTGAAATTAGGTGAAATTGCATAAAACAGGCAAAATCTTTTTTGAAAATTGAGTATTGTAAGAAATAAATACTTTGTTAGAGCTTTATTATGAAAACATTGTTTTGCAAACTTATAATACATGGATGCTGTGAGTACAGGCAGTGTAACTATGAGCAGACTACTTGCTTGTAGAGCACAGAGCTGAAAATGGTTGTTGTTCTCTGCCTCAGATTGGGCCTCTGTACAACACCTTGGGTGTCTGGGTGGGCATCACTAGTAACCCCCATTGCTTTACTTTGTATGAATCTTATTTACACCAAAGAAAACAAGTGCAAATGTAAGTACTTTATTGAAATATTTATTATCTGAATGCTAATTTTCTTGTCCAAATAACATTCAACTATTTCTGTCTAATAAGATGATACCAAGAGGGAAGACTGAAATGAGTTATTTTGTGTCTTGGTCTAGACAGCACATTAGCCTTGGGCAACAATTGAAAATCCTGTAGTAGAAGGCAGGTTACTGTAAAGAGTAAAATATTGAATAGGAGGAGTCTTGTAAGCTCCTATCTTTCTCATTTAGGTTTTGAAAGTTTGTCAATCAAATTCCTGCCTCTCTGAGATGCTTTTCTGCCTTTTTTTCAGAGAAAAAGGCATCCTTCACCAGAAAATCTTTTCTTAGATTTAATGGTGAATTTTACTGCTACAGTACTGCAACTATTTTAACATTTTCAAACACAGTCTCACTGTGTCACTGCAGCACAGAATTATTTTGTCACTTTGTATTTTAGCGAGAGCTAGGATCTAGTTGAAATTGAAATGAGCTACTGCAGTTCATGGCATTCAATTTTTTCTAGTCCACATCTCATCAATATATGCACCAACCTGCTTCTTTCAAACTTGCACTTGACTACTTAAAGCATTTATATAAATAGCAAAGTAGCGATTTCAGGGATGAAAGGAGTTTATAACTTCTATAGAAGAGGATATTTTATCATTGATTTTAAATTCACTTATGGACATCTACACCAGGAAGTATTTTCTGTCCTCTACTGTGAAGCAAAGTGAAACTAGAAACCGCCTGATTGGAATAGCTTATTTTACATTCCCTCTTGCTCTTGCTATCATTACTCCTATATTCTCCTGACATATTCTTTTACTTACTTTGCTTATCCTGTTACTTTTTTCTTTGCCTGTGTTGTCTCCCATGGAGCCCCCAGGTAACCCTGCAGAACTGGTTCAAAAGCTATCTGAACTGAATAGCAAGAAAGAAAGCACAAGGCAAGCTAGATCCAATTGTTAATTACAGGAGGAGTTGTCAGAATTTGTGAAATCCTGAAGATGATGAAAGAGAAAATGATATTTAAAATCCCACTAGAAGCTAGGATGGTCCAAGTAAATTTTCTGTATTTAAACAATAGGAATACAAAAATTAATAGGAAAACAAGTTTGGATACCTCGAATTCCACATTTCTTTGTTTCCTTCCTTCTCTTGGGCTAAAATGACAACCCTACAGAGGTAGCCAGTGGTTACCTATTGACTTGGGATTTCTTTCTGAATCATTGAAAGTGCAGAAAAAGTGTTTCAAATGTCAAAAATGAGCCTTTTTTGTAAGCTCTGAAGTTCATCTCAGGAATGTTACTGATCAATTTGCTAATGGTTTAAAATTAAGAGTATATTTATGGAAAAGGGTAAATACATTATACTGAATACTTACTACATACAGTGTTATAGTTCATGAACTGTCCAAATTATGAGTTAAAGAATGAAATAGATCAGGATAGTATATAACTGGTTTCCTCAATATTTTTGTTGCATTTAGTCATTGAGAAATTTGTCTTGTGTTGATGGTTTAGTTTTAGTAGTTGGTAAATGTAAACACATGCTCAAAAGGTATTCTTGTATTTTTATTGTAATAAAAATTAAGTAATCTACTCAACAAACGATTACTGTCAAAACACAGCAGCCTTTATTTAGAAAACTGCTTTCTTCTGAGGTATCTTATTAATCTCTGATATTTTTCCTGTGGGATAATAATTTCTCCTTCAATAGTTTCACAGAAGTGCAAGCCATGGAAAATACTGCTCTGTGATAATTTTTTGTGCTTGAGGGTTAGCTAATGGCAGTGCAATCTGTTTTGAGGAAATGACAGTGTGTAAGTACAAATTGAGACCAAGTTCATCCCTGGGTCCTTTCTGTTATATTTAATTTTCTGGTAAGAAAATAATCTGCTACTAGCCTACTGAAACAAGTTAAAAAAACAGATTATTCTCATAATAATTGTGAAATAGATTTGCTTCATGATCAAAATGCTTTATTTTTCTTCTTTTTTTTTCCTTTATGCATTGGATGAGGCAGAAAATATCCTCAGCTGTGGCCTTATTTAGGATAGGGGCACAGCCATGTAAAAATTATCTGTACACAGCTATGCAGAGTAAAAACTATCTATAAAATATGTAACTATATGTAAAAACTATTTGTACACTATTTCTATGCTTTGGAAAAAGACATATGTATGGAAAGTTGGGTGGGAGGGGGATAATCAGGATTCTGAATAAATCTAGATGCACAGTAACGCTGAAGCCCCCTGTAACAGGGCTTTTATGGATTGCTTTGTATGGACCTGAATTCATTCTCCATGCCAATTCAGAGTCCCAGAGTGCCTTGTAAGTCTTACATCTTTGCAAGGGGAGATTGTAGTGTGTTGTATTCTGTGCAATTTGTAACAACTTCCCTAGTAAGTAGAAGAGCATACCATTAGAGAAAATGAAGCTAATAATTAATAGAATGACTAAGTCTAATTTTGAGTTTCTGACTGGGTGTAAAGACATAGAGTTATCTTCTTTCAGAAGTTGCAGTGTGCCACTTAGTAAACAATAAACTTACCTAGTGTGCTGGTTTTGGCTTGGGTATTTTTCTTCGTAATAGCTAGAATGGGGCTGTGTCCTGGATTTGTTCTGGAAACCGAGTTGATAACACAGGGATGTTTTAGTTACTGCTGAGCAGAGCTTACACAGAGACAAGGTGTTTTCTGTTCCCTCCACCCCACCAGCAAGCAGGATGGGGGGCACAAGGTCTTGGGAGGGGACAGAGATGGGACAGCTGACTTCAACTGACCAAAGGGATATCCCAGGCCATATGGCACATCCAGCGTAGAGATTAGCGGAAGGTTGACCAGGGCAGCCACTGTTCGCAGACTGGTTGTGCATCATTCAGTTGGTGTTAAGCAATTTCTTTCATTTGTGTAATTTGCCTTGATTTCTTTATCGTTATTTTTCTTTTCATTACAAGTTATTATTATATTACAGTTATTAAACTGTTGTTATCTCAACCCATGAGTTTTCTCATTTTTACTCTTTCAGTTCTCTTTCCCAGTTCCATGGCGGGGAGTGAGTGAGTGGCTGTTGATGCTTAGTTCCAGGCTGGGATCAAACCATGACAATTTGAATTACTTAGATGATAACTGATACTAACTTAGATTTTTCATACTTGCTTATTTAACTGTAAAAAACCTGTATGTTCAAAGCAGCCTTTAACTGAATTGATTAGGATTATTTTTGAGAGTTTGCTAAAATACAACTGCAAATTTATGTGAACCTACAGTTATAAAAACATCACTAGAATGATTTAATAATTTTAATAATGACCATTTGATACCTGTATCAAATTTCCTTTCTAATTGTCAGAAAATAAAATAAACTGAAGAGAAGGTACTTTTTCAATATCATGTAATCAAAGCCTAAATCTTTTGACACTTAAGCTATTAAATATTAATTGTTGCCTGGTCCTATATTTAAATTTGTGAAAATGTGTTTGTCACTGCATTTTTGGTCAGTAACTGAAAATGTAAAGAGCCTCCTTTACAGAAAGAAATATCTATTGTTTCTTAAAATTCTGCCTGCTATTCAAAATTTCCTATCTTTGTCCATGGCAGGTGAGAAATGAACATCTCTTTCAGAAAGGAAGAACATTCAGCAAGTTACCTTCAATTATTAGTCACTTATATCTGTTTGGCACTACCAACTGCCAAAAGAGAAATAAATTCTTGAGTGAAACTCTAGGTAAAACGAGATTAACTTTTGCCCCCTTGCAACTCATCCAATGCAAGCTGTCCCCTTTCCAAGTATAAAAGTATGTGGGAACCCACTGAACACTTTGCTGTTGAGGGAGATTGATTCCAAGAAACCTGTAGTTGCTGTGGTTTAAAGCTCCTATCTGGATTTCACTCAGTTTTCAAATTAATATCAACCACAATAAAGTTTTCAAAAGATCATTCTGACAAGCCCTGCAAAATGCCTCTTTAAAAATGAAATACGTGCCGCTAAGTGCTATAATCTGCTTTTAGTGCAAACTGTCACTTTCTGATTTTCTTTCCCTTGAATTCATAAGTCATAGTAGATCTGAACACCTTCAGAGTCAGGGGAGGACTGATAATACTGCAGTATTATAACTCTACCAGTGGCAGCAAAGTCTTTAACACTTAGAATAAATGGCTCTGTCTAATGTTTTTGCGGTGAAATGCAAAAAAGCTTTTTTTTAATTCTTCAGAGTAAAGTAAAAACAAGAATCATAAAATGCAAAGAAATAAAATGGGATATTTTTTGGCATGTCACCACAAGGAACTGGGTTTCTTTCTTGCCTTGTAGGCATTCCTAGAAAGTACAGAAACACCAGAGGAATAAACTTACCTATTTAAGAATGAATCCTGCAAGGTGTCTGATATCTTGAAAATCAGTTTTGAATCCTGTTCAAAGGACTAGAGGAATGTTTCTTCTAAATTACATAATATGTGGTAAAAAAAAACAAACATAACAACCCCAAAGCTTCCTGAGGTTGAGGGGGGGGGGGAGATTGTTTTTTGATATATGCATTTAACAAAAGTTATCAGCATTTCTGGGACTCTTTTCTCCGAATGGACTAATATGAAAATATTGTGTGCTTTCCCTTTTGCTAAACTGAGTTTCCTCAAGTAAGCTTTCTTACAGACCTCCACAATTAAATGTCCTTAAAGGCCCTTTTGAATGTTCCCAAGAGCCCTCCACCTCACACAGAACACTGAAGTTGATGGTTCCTTATGATACCCTTGGGAATGGGTATGTACTTCTTAGAGATGTGGCAAAGCAAGCAAGGAAACAACACACAGTGACTATATAGAGAGAGACAAAAGGAACAATAGTAGGCAATCAGGAGAAGAAGTTTGTCAGGTGAACTACTGTTTGGCCTCATCTGTACTAGTTCTAGCCAATCTATTCTGAAGAATAAAATGAATCTAAACATTTTGCATATGTTTGGGTGTTTGTCTTTTTAACTCTGGAGAATGCAGTTTTGAGAGAAAATTCACAGGAGGGAAAGGAGAAGAAAAAGAATCAAGTTAGTAGCAGTTTAAGGCCAGAAAAAAAGTACAGTTTTATTTTGTCAAAGAGAGAATGAGAAAAAAAATTGGCTTTGAAATAACTTACCCAGTTCAAATTGGAGACTGTCGTGTTTTAAGCCCAGCTGTTAATTCAGAACCACACAGCTGCTCACTCACTTCCCCCTTCTTCCTCTTCCCACTCCCAGAGGGATAGGGAGAAGAATTGAAAGAATGTAACTCCCACGGGTTGAAATAAGAGCAGTCCAGTAACTAAGGTATAACACAAAACCACTGCTGCTACAACCAATAATAATAATGATAAATGAAATAACAAGGGAAGAGAATACAACCGCTCACCACCCTCAACCAATATCCAGCCTGACCCAACAGCAATCTAGCCCTTCTAATTAACTCCCTCCAGTTTTATATCTTGGACATGAAGTGCTGTGGTGTGGGAATACCTCTTTGGTTAGTTTGCGTCAGGTGTCCTGTCTCTGCTTCCTCCCAGCTTCCCCTGCTCCCTGGCAGAGCATTAGACTCAGAAAGTCCCTGGTCAGAGTAAACATTACTCAGCAACAACTAAAAATATCAGTGTTACCAGTGTTGTTGCCTGGCTGAAAGTCAAAAACACAGCACTGCACCGGATACTAAGACTGAGAAAATGACTGCTACTGCTGAACCCAGGACAGTATCCAACCCTTATTCCGTACCATTCACATCATGTTCAAATCCCACAGTTTTCAATATACTATCACTCTTGTCTAATAAATATACATGTACATCCACACACATATGCAAAGAGAGATATCATTCCTTAGTGCATGAACCAACCCTTATGAAACTGCCGAGTTCATCTGATCCATGATGTTGGGGTCCATCTCTTCTGACAGTCTTTCAGAGCTTGAGAAATGATGTGCAGTGTTGGATTACTGCCTGCTGATGACACCACGGAACTTGTCTGGTCACTGCTGAACTAGTCTGGTTTCGTCAAAGTTTATTCTTTGTTGGGATGAGTCATGGGGAAGTCAGGGCCAGTTGCTGGTGACATGAAGATGTCTAGTTGCTGGGCTATAAAAGTGCTACATAGCAGGCAACAGCACATACTTGAGTTCATTGGCTGTTTTCTCCTAAAATCAAATCTCCTTGAGGTACACATTGGACTTCCTCATCTTCCCACGTTACCTAACAAGTATATCTGGGTCTCTGAGCAAAAGCAGTCCCACGAATGGGTTTGCCTTTACCTGAAGCAGGAATAACCCAGACTGTCTTCCCCAGCAAATTCTTTATGTGCACAACTGGAACATTGTCCACCTCTACAATATGTAAAAGTTTTGACTTGGCTGGGCCAGCCCTGTTGGCAGATCCTCTGGTGTTAACCAATCAGGTGGCTTTTGGTAAGTGTGTGTCCCAATGCTTGAAAGTTCCCCCACCCATTGCTCTCAGTGTAGTTTTTAACAGCCCATTGTACCATTCAATTTTCCCAGAGGCTGGTGCATGGTAGGGGATGTGATATACCCATTCAATGCCATGCTCTTTGGCCCAAGTGTCTATAAGGTTATTTTGGAAATGAGTCTCATTGTCTGACTCAGTTCTCTCTGGGGTGCCATGTCACCACAAAATCTGTTTCTCAAATCTGTTCCGGGCAGTGGCATGGGGCACAGTGTATGTTTCCAGCTATCCAGTGGTTGCTTCCACCATGGTAAGCACATGGCGCTTGCCTTGGCGGGTTGGTGGCAGTGTGATATAGTCAATCTGCCAGGCCTCCCCATATTTGTACTTCAGCCATCGTCCTCCATACCAAAGAGGCTTTAAACGTTTGGCTTGTTTAATTGCAGCACGTGTTTCACACTCATGACTAACCTGGGCAATAGTGTCTATTGTTAAGTCCACCCCTTGATCATGAGCCCATCTGTATGTTGCATCTCTACCCTGATTGCCTGAAGTGCCATGGGCCCACCGGGCCGAGAATAATTCTCCTTTATGTTGCCAGTCTAAGTCCATCTGAGCCACTTCAATCTCAGCAGCTCTATCCACTTGTTGATTGTTCTGGTGTTCCTCATTGGCCCGACTCGGGTACACGAGCATCTACATGGTGTACCTTCACCACCAGATTCTGCACCCAAGCAGTGATATCTCGACACAGACTAGCAGCCCAAATGGCTTTACTTCTGCGTTGCCAGTTGCTCTGCTTCCATTGCTGCAACCACCCTGACAGGGCATTTGCCACCATTCATGAGTCAATAACCAAACAACCTTTTTTCAGTTAAGTCCTTAATTAACCTCTCCATAATATTCTTTGTTCTTTTATCCACTCCCAATTTGCCTGTATCCTTCTGTTAAGGTTGTATAAAGATAAAAACCCTGGTCTAATAGCTGCAGGATTACACAGCTGCAAATTCCTTTCTTCATATACTGTGATCCTAAGAAGCCTCTTGAGTGTTGCTCAAGTTGCAGAGTTGTTAAGTTTTTCCAGCCTTTTTGGAAAATCTTCTTCTGATTTCAGTTTTGTTTCTTGTCCAGATACTTCAGCATGCCTACGGTACCCTGAAGCACAGTAGAAGGACATACTAAATAACATAGCAACATGGGATGTTTTCATGTTTGTGTCTAGGTCTGAATGAAGTGTGAACTTTCCTGGAGGTTCTTGCAATCAACCCTACTTTTTATTTTGACTTTTAGTGTTTTGTTCTAAAATGCATGGATAAGACTCATTTGAGATGAAACTGAATTGCAAGATGCACTCTGAGGGTGCTCTACTATTTAATCATCACGCTAGACAAGAGCCATTATGAAGTAAAGTACTAGACTATTTTGCTCCACATATCTGGACTTTTGGAGTTCCATGGAAGTAGACAATGCTATGTAGCTCATCTAGGTCAAAGTCTAAAAAGCATGGCAACGTCAACATGATAAGCTGCCTGGGCAAGTAAGCTATGCAGATTGGACTGTCGCGATTGAGAGGCGGGACGCAGCTTGATGCAAGCTAAATGTCATTTATTTCTACAAAAGCAGGTACTTATATAGAAAGACAGACCCCTTACAAGAAAGCATGCTGATTGGCTACTGCCCCGCGGCTACTACTAAGCTAACAAATTCTTTCTACTTTTCTCTTTAGCAACAGTATAGGCAAACAATGTAACAGTAGAAAACTGCACTCTCTTCACTCCTCTGCTCCGGTCGGCTGGGAAAGCAGGTGGCCTTCGTTCTTGCTGACTCCGTTTCTCTTATCAGTTCTGCTTCTCCCTGCGGTTCTGCTCACACAGAGCTCTCCTCCACTTTGTCCCATGGCTTATGTCCAACTAACTCCAGCACGTCTCCTTTGATAAGCTGTACGGTGCTGGGTGTTCTGTCCAAGTCACATAAACCATCTCCTACATTGGATTGACTTCCGCAAAATTTAGTATGCAAACAGCTTGAAAATGAGTTTCAGACTCTTATTAATCCTATCCATGGTATATCAATACAAGTAAAAATAATTATAAATATATAAAAATATTACTAAGATATGAAATTCTAGTGATGTGAAAATATTGACTTGCTCATTCATACCACATATAAAAAATACCATGCTTGTGCATGGAATAGTACCAGCTGAAACATGAAAAAAACAAATTATCTGACATTACCTTTGTTAAGAACTTCTAACTAAACTTCACTAAACAAAAAGTCGCAGCATGAGGGTACTTGCAGATTTCACCTTAAGTGTTAGAGAAATAGCTGGATACTTAATAATGTCATGTGGGGTAATTATTTAGAATCATAGAATAGTTAGGGTTGGAACGGACCTTAAGATCCTCTATTGCCACCATCCTGCCATTGGCAGAGACACCTCACAATAAACCATGCCACCCAAGGCTTCATCCAATCTGGCCTTGAACACTGACAGGGATGGAGCACTCACAACCTCCCTGGCCAACCCATTCCAGCATCTCACCACCCTAACAGGGAAGAATTTCTTCCTTACATCCAATCTAAACCTCCCCTAAGTTTGAACCCATTCCACTTTGTCATGTCTCTACAGTTCCTAATGAGAAGCCCCTCCCCAGCATCCCTATAGGCGCCCTTCAGATACTGCAAGGCTGCTATCAGGTCTCCAGGCAGCCTTCTCTTCCCCAGGTTAAACAGCCCCAACTTTCTCAGCCTGTCTTCGTATGGGAGATGCTCCAGTCCCCTGATCATCCTTGTGGCCCTACTCTGGACTTGTTCCAACAGCTCCATGCCCTTTTTATGTTGAGGACACCACAACTGCACACAGTACCCCAGGTGAGGTCTCATGAGACCAGAGTAGAAGGACAGGACCAAATCCTTTGATCTCAAGCAGGTCACAATCCTATTGATGCAGCTCAGGATATGGTTGCTTTCTGGGCTGCAAGCACACATTGAAGCTGGCTAATGTTCATGTTCTCATCCACCACCACCCCCAAGTCCTTCTTGGCAGGGCTGCTCTCAATCTCCTCTTTGCCCAATCTGTAGCTGTGCCTGGGATTGCTCCCACCCAGGTGTAGGACCTTGCACTTGGCATGGTTAAACTTCATGAGGTTGGCATCAGCCCACCTCACAAGTGTGCAAGTTCCCTCTGAATGGCATTTTTCCCGCCAGCATACCTACCGAACCACACAGCTTGGTGTCATCAGCAAACTTGCTGAGGGCACACTCAATCCCACTGTCCATGTCAGCTACAAAGATGTTAAACAAGACCGGTCCAAACACCGATCCCTGAGGAACACCACTCATCACCAGCCTCCAGGCAGACACTGAGCCATTGACCACAACTCTTTGCATGAGGCCATCCAACCAGTTCTTTATCCACCGAGTGCCCACCTATCAAATTGATGCCTCTCCAATTTAGAGACAAGGATGTCGTGTGGGACAGTGTCAAACGCTTTGCACAAGTCCAGGTAGATGACATCAACTGCTCTACCCCTGTCCATCAGTTCCGTAGCGCCATCGTAGAAGACCACCACATTGGTCAGGCAGGATCTCCCCCTAGTGAAGCCATGCTGGCTGCCACCAAGCCCCTTGTTGTTTTTCATGTGCCTTAGCATGCCTTCCAGGAGAATCTGCTCCAAGATTTTGCCAGGCACAGAGGTGAGACTGACTGGTCTGTAATTCCCTGGGTTATATTTCCCCTTTTCCAGTCTTCAGGAACTTCACCTGATTGCCATGATCTCTGAAATATGATGGACAGTGGCTTAGCAACTTCACTTGCCAGCTCCTTCAGGACCCGCGGATGGATTTCATCAGGTTCCACGGACTTGTGCATGTTCAGGTTCTTAAGAAGGTCTCAAACCAGATCCTCTCCTACAGTGGGTCCAAGGTCTTCATTCTCACAGTCCCTGGGTCTGACTTCCAAGACTTGGGTGGTGCAGTCAGAGGCTTTCTTGTTGAAGGCCGAGGGAAAGAAGATGTTCAGAACCTCAGCCTTCTCCAAATCCTGCATAGCCAGTTCAGCCGATAGCTTCTGGAGGGGGCCTAAGTTGTTCCTGGTCTGTCTTTTATTTGCAACATACCTGTAGAATCCCTTCTTGTTTTCCTTAACATCCCTAGCTAAGTTCAATTTTAACTGGGCCTTAGCTTTCCTTACGTGTTCCCTAGTTTCCAGGACAACATCCGTGTATTCATCCCAG
>NDXB01017968.1:0-20639 GCA_002631895.1 Agapornis roseicollis
AGACATCAATTTGATAGGTGGGGCACTCGGTGGATAAAGAACTGGTTGGATGGCCGCACACAGGGGTTGGTGTTGGAACCGATCCTGTTCAATATCCTTGTCGCTGCCACGGACAGTGGGATTGAGTGCGCCCTCAGCAAGTTTGCCGATGAAACCAAGCTGGGTGGCTTGGTGGATACGTTTGGTGGAGGGAAGGAATGCCATCCAGAGGGACCCTGACACACTTGTGAGGTGGGCTGATGCCAACCTCATGAAGTTTAACCATGCCAAGTGCAAGGTCCTACACCTGGGTCAGAGCAATGCCAGGCACGGCTACAGGTTGGGCAAAGAGGAGATTCAGAGCAGCCCTGCGGAGAAGGACTTGGGGGTGGTGGTTGATGAGAAAATGAACATGAGCCGGCTTCAGTTTGCGCTTGCAGCCCAGAAAGCCAACTGTATCCTGGGCTGCATCAAAAGAAACGTGACCAGCAGGTTGAAGGAGGTGATCCTGCCCCTCTACTCTGCTCTCGCGAGACCTCACCTGGAGTATTGTGTGCAGTTCTGGTGTCCTCAACATAAAAAGGACATGGAGCTGTTGGAACAAGTCCAGAGGAGGGCCATGAGGATGATAGGGGACTGGAGCATCTCCTATACGAAGACAGGCTGAGAGAGTTGGGGCTCTTCAACTTGGAGAAGACTGTGTGGAGACCTCATATCAGCCTTCCATTATCTGAATGGGGCTATAGGAATGCTGGGGATGGACTGTTCATTAGGGACTGTAGTGACAGGACAAGGGGTAATGGATTTAAACTTCAAAAGAGGAAGTTCACGTTGGATATAAGGAAGAAATTCTTTACTGTGAGGGTGGTGAGTCACTGGAACAGGTTGCCCAAAGAAGTAGTAAATGCTCCATCCCTGGTAATGTTCAAGATCAGGCTGGACAAAGTCCTGGGTCACACAGTCTAGTGTGAGGCACCCCTGCCCATGGCAGGAAGGTTGGAACTAGATGATCTTAAGGTCCTTTCCAACCCTAACTATTCTTTGATTCTATGATTGCCTCTAAATTAAAATAGGAAATGAGACATAAATACACTTTAAAATCAAATAATCCTTTCTTTCTAAATGTACAATGTCCATAAATTAAACACAAATCAAGAAAAATGCCAGCTGTTCAAATAAATTACAGGTTAACACAAAGGAATTAAATAAGTCCAGCCTTAGCAGTTGCTGCAGACACCAAGTAAGGATAACAAACTGCTTTGGAGCAGCTAATAGTCTCCATGGCAATTTATGTTAAAAGTACCAACAGGAAACCGAAATATGAGCTTGCTTTTCACTTATTAAATGGGAAACCAATATAACTCATGTTCTTTATCCTTATTCATTTCCGAAAGTAATGTAACAAAGCCAAATCCACACCTTTATTGGCTTACAGTCTTAAGTGCTAAGGGAGAACGTAAATCCCAGCAAAGCCTGGTAACTTCACTGGCCTCTTAGAAAACATAAAGAGCAGCCATCCACTTGTCAGACAAACAGCTGGGTCTGAAACATTTCAGGCAATTAATTTTCCTCTCAGAGTTTAGGCTAATGTCTGACTAAGACACAACAAGCTTAGGATGTTTGTTCCAGTGCTTCTGTAATTAACACAAGCTCAGAAGTTACCTGCTACGTGTTACTCAGCAAGCTTTGGCAAACTGGGGACCAGCTGGCAAAGGAATTGCAAGCTTCAAAGCAAGCTCTCAAATACCCAACTGCATAACAAAAAAATACTCACTCTTAGTACCTTATCTTGGAAGCTCACATTGGTTAGACGGTGACCTTTACAGGATTACCTTAACATGGAGGGAAATCAGCCCCTCTCTGAAGTGGTCTCAAATTTGTAACAGAAAATGGCTGCATGAATGATGGAAGAAAAAGAAAAAGGATTAAATGTCTTCCAACATAACTGAACCTCTGATTTAAAGCCATTTGACTTTCAAAGGAATGATGAGAGAAAACTGCCGATTTACAGCATGCAACACAACGTATTCACTCCATCAACTAGGGCAGGGCAGAACACAGCTTCCAGCTCCTTCATCTTTTTTATTTTTCCCCGCTCCCTCATGGATTTGCTCATTTTACCAATACTAACAGGCAGATTATTTCAGATACTTTGTTTCCCCCTGTCCCAAACATCCTGTTCTGCCTGGCAACAAGAAGTTTACAGAAAATGACAAAGATTTAAAAGATATATTTAAAAGCTGTAACTGTTGCTATCCTCTATTTATCAACCACAGGTGGGGAGTGTAGGGCAGATCTGTCAGCCAGTTTTTGTCTTACAGAACTAGAGCATTTCTTATGCTGAAAACATTTCGCTATCAGTGATTTATGTATATTGCACCTACTGAATCCTCAACAGGTGTGGTAACCTTTCAGCTGTTCTAGAGATTTAAAGAAAACAAAAAGTTCTTCTATTTAAGGATATTAAAGATGTACTGCCTTCCTCCCAGCATCAACTTCCTGATAGTCCAAAGCCCAATTTCTTCTCTTACTGCTGATATATTGCTGTTCCACCACCATTGCCTGGAATACTATATTCACTTTAGATTGCAACACAGTCCATACTCAGACCAAGCTATCTGTGATGCTCTAAAATCAAAATAACTTATTGGAGAAAAAGGCATGAATAATGTGTCACCAGATAATTAGGTTTTTTTTTCTAATGGTTTTTAATTAAAGCAAGTAGCCAGGCCAGTTGTTTCCAATTCCCTTCAGATACTAAATAGAGAACTAAAAATAAGCATTAAAACATGTATCAATTACATTCTGAAGGCAAAATTGGACTTGGGTTTGGATAATATGATCTTTGAAAGCAGTCTCTGAGTTTCTATTACCAGTGCAGTGCTATGATTAATCACAGGTCTTATGTTACAGAAGATAAGTCTTATTATTTTTCAACCATTCAGATACAGAGAATATGTAAACTGTATTTACATTAGCATTTTGGCTCACAGTATTAAAGTAGTCTTGAAAATAATCACCTCATTTCTCCCTTTCCCAGTACATGGGTCAGATTTCCAGAGCAGTTTTGGTGCACATTTTTGGTCCTTGTGAAGAAAACTGAACAAGGTGTGCACGAAATGCTTTTCAATCCCTAAGGGGGAGCAGACTCCTGGGCAGTTTTTAAATTATATTTGTGGTACAGACCAGCTGAGTTCATGGACCAGACTAAATCTAGCCCAAAATAAAACACCTCAACCACACATTTTAAGATGTTGGTGCCTCAGTACAGAATGCTTCACTTACTGATCCCTTCTCGTTTCACTCAAGTATTTGTTAATGTAGACAACAGCCATGCAAGGCCTCAGAAAACATACAAGCACATTGCTGAACTTGTACCGATATTAAACCTCACTCAAACAATTCTGAACTAAGGATGTACTGAGCACTGTCAGTCAAGCCATGATAGCATTTACACAATATCATAACATCTCCATTCCCCCTCTTAGAATTGTTTCACTTGTATATTTAGCATAAAAATCCCTCTGTGGTATTTTAAATTTTCAGCTTATCTTGAACTTAGGTAGCATTTCAGGATACACAGCAGATGCCTATAAAATATTCTTGTATTACTACTACTAGCATCAAGGGTGACATTCATTTACTGCATTTCATCACTCTTCAAATAACTAGATGTATCAGGCCTATTTAGTTTTGACCGATGAGATATAAACAAAGCTCCTGGGATGTGGTGGCACTTCAGGGCCAATTTGCAGCAAGGATCAGAGAATTTTGCAACTCATCTATGACAGTGAAAGCTTGAAGATGTGGAGACAGCACAGGCACATATGGGGAAGCTGAGCAAAAACACTGCACCCTCTTCAATCTTTACTGCTTGTACAGTGAAAATTTTATAACCTCTTCTGCTAACAAAGCTCTTCCCTTGAGACTACAATCATAGCTCCTTGCAGCTGAAAAATCAGCAGGCAGTAAGGACCCTGGGAGGCCAGACCTAGTGGCTAACATCAGGCAGTGCAGCATAGAAGTGGATCAGGCTGCTGAGATGGGGCTGTGAAGAGCAGGGCCAGCCACCCTCTCTTAGAAGCTGCCCTTCATCTAGGCGTGAGAGGCTGCAGCTATGCCGGTTCCTGGCCATAGGTCTCCCAGACCGCAATTTGAAGTCCTGGCTCCACCTCGACCTGCCCCACTGCCAGGACTTGTGTAATGTGGCTGCCTCTGGCTTCTGCCACCGGGCTGACCTGCTCACCTCCTGTGGTGCTTGGCACAGCACAGCCCAGGCGTAGTGACTCACTGGCATATTAGCTATTGGCAGAGGGTGAATTAATCAAATCTCACCTAATAAGGGCTAAAATGTTCCCTTCAGAGGTATAGGTATATCTCACCCTGTCAAGTCTCAGGCTAAAGTTTTCTGAGATTAAAGATCCTGAAATTCATAAAATTTATTATGATTTACAGTGTTTTCAAAAAATCAGTAAGGTGGAAGGCAGTTTGAGCAGAGAGTATAAGTACATATATGTGGTGGACACAGAGTGCCTGCAGCTATGACTCTGGATTCCCACAGTAGGTGAAGCTCAGCTTGCTTTGCCTTCAGAGACACAAGGCAGTGAGGCCTCCATCCAGCCACAGCTCTGGTCTCACAGCTGAGTGCAGTTTTAGAGGCACTGAGATGAAAAATAGTATGCAGTGCTTTAGCCTTCACCTGTGTAGGTAGGGAAAGGTGAGCAGTACTATAATCTTTATAAATTATCCTTGACAATATAAGTAACTAGAAATAAGGAACTATTTCCTTTGCTATGACAGGGACAGCAAGTGGACAAAAATAAAAAGTAGCTGTTTCTTCTGAAAAAGCAGCAAGGCAGAACCAGTTTCTAAGGGAAAACAGAAGGACTCAGCAGTTCCATTCCTCACCTCCTTTATTACCGGACTTCTTTCCCTCCTTTTTTTTTCTCTTTGCTTCTTTGCAAAAGTGCCTTTAATTTACCCGAAATAATTGTCAGAACAATTATTTTGTCTCTGTTCCGACATACCTGTCAACTGCTGCTACTTGGATGTACCATATTTTAGCTCCTTGCTTCTCATTTTCAGTAACATTTTCTTCCTAGCAGTTAATATTTTTCAACCAGTAGCTCTTTGAATAACGCAAAGGGCAAAACCCATCTCTTATTTCTCTTTGTTACTGCCACTATACACACCAGCTTATTATCTTCTTGTACAATTACAGGTACTGTTTCAATGCCCACTGTGCTCTTCAGTGCATTCATAAAGTCTCTGCTTTCCACATCTATTTCCTTCTTAAAGACTTCTCTCACAGAGGCAATCCTACTGACTTCATACTTTTAAAAAATGCTTATTTCTTGGTTCTGTTTCTCCCACTGTTTCACAGGACTCAGTCTCTACCCTCTTAAGTGCCTCTGGGAATTTCAAATTTACATCCAGAAAAGGGTAACACATGTAGCCATACCTTAAATGTATTTTAATTGTATCTACCTCAGGTAACAATCACAGTAGAAATGTAGAGGCATATGGTTTTGTACTGCCCATTTGCTCAGGCAAGCTTCTGCCCACACTGAAGCCTCTGCCCGTGCAGAATTAACATTGCATCATCCACCCTAGCCAGACACAGGCTATGGCTCCAGATGCTACCAGCATAGTAACCGAGATAATGTGCAAACATATGTTTCATTTCTTTACAGTGGGGATTCAGAAAAGCTACCCAGAAACTGCTGTTAGCAAATGTACTGTGTTTCCAAATAGTTTGCCAGAAGAAGCTGACATCTCGAACTTGAAATGCCAGGTCAATCTAATGTTTCATAAAGGGATCAATAAATCCATATAGTTTGGAGATATTTTGGGGTATACTTTCTATTCAGTAGCTGGTTTATTTTGACTGAATTATCAATGAGGTAGTTAAAAACTGTGCAGCTAAAAATGACAATGAATGAAGATGAGCAAAATAAATACACAACACTAAAAGTCAACTATGCTAAATGAAATGATGATGTCAAGCATTGATTCAGCTGATACACAGAATGCATATTCAGTGATTATGATTTAATGTCTTATCAACTGAAATCCATCGTTACAATTATATGTGATAGGCAAACACTATCAAGGCAAAATTTTATGCAAAAGCAAAGAAATAAACAAATCCTGAATCAGAAATGTACTGGCAACAGAGTATGGTGCCAACAGAGTTATTCATGTACTAATCAACAGAAAGTAAAGTGAAAAATAACAAACAAGGCTAGAAAACACTGTGAAAAGCAGGGGGGAAAAAGTTAACATGAAAAATACCGAAAGACTAGCCAAAATCTGTAAAACCAGCCCAGGACACTGATTAAACTCTAATTTTACAAGCATTTGCTCACTTGAAAAGCTAAAATAAAGAAGTAACTCTAAAACATGTAGAGAATGATGTAATCAAAAAGTGAGTGTCAGAGATAGAGTGTATTTTTTACCATTTCCATTTATATTTTAAAGGGGTTTAAGTTTACACATTTTATTCAAAGGATAACAAACTAAAAAAAAAAAATCCATTACTATCTAATGTGAAATTTCATGAAAGCATCTCATTTCAGTCTGACAACACTTCAAAGAGAGATTTATTTAAACCCGGTAAGTAGGATTACATGCAGATGTCAATCAATAGGGGCTCCATATTTATCTGTATTTAAAAAAAATTTGGAATGTCACGCTTCATAATTACTTTTAAATGTCCTTCTTATCAAACATAGCTTGAATAAAATTGTGCAGA
Organism: Agapornis roseicollis; assembly: GCA_002631895.1. Taxonomy (NCBI): domain Eukaryota; kingdom Metazoa; phylum Chordata; class Aves; order Psittaciformes; family Psittacidae; genus Agapornis; species Agapornis roseicollis. The sequence goes on from NDXB01017968.1 coordinate 6,734, forward strand.
ACCATGTTATGATATGCCTGTGCTCTGCAGCTTCAGAGGAACATTAAGATATCACCTTCAGTTTCACAGCACATTCATATTTGCTAATGAATCCCATTTCTTGCCTGGAAATGCTGGGTATCTCATATAAAGAAAAAACAAAAGATGGAAATTAAATAAAAAATAAGTGCTTAGGCAGCTCTAGGGGTAGAAACAATAACAAAACCAAAACCCCACTAAAGAATAACTATTATATAGTATTTTTGTTTTATTTCCATGCATTAAAAAAATAAAGAAATCCAGACACAATTAATTGTTATTGACATTTCCCTTTCAGAGATCTCTACTAGAACAGACTTTACTTCTAGCTGAATATTAAAAAATCCAGCAAAAGGCTAAAAAAACACTTCAAATTTTACAGTTAAAAGTATTTGTAAGAGGTGGTGTTTGATACTGTTATCTGGTATTTGAAGTCAATGCAGTGTAATTAACTTTATTCTGATGCTCATCTGAAAATATTGGCACACTTGCAAAGAAAAAAATGCAATCCAACAAGCTCAGGTTTTACAGGAGCCTGCAGCGAATTACAACACTATACTGGTAAATAAGCAAGCAAGCAAATGAGAAAGATTCACTTCTGCCTCCTGTTTAAACAACGCTGCACTGCTGCCTTTTTGCGCACCAATTAAACTGAGTGATCAGTAAATCCTTCCAGCACGAGTATTTCTCTTAACCAGTCAAAGCATCAGTCTAGTAGGCTTCTGGCCAATGTTTTGTATTGCTGACACAGCCAACTTTCTATGGCTAAATGTTTGTCAGTGATAAATGCCAGAGACAGCTAGCTCCTGGGATTTGACCATAAAGGTAGTGCTGTGTATCAGGAACTCACCCTCAAGCTGTAATAGGATGACAGTAAAATGGCAAATTTGCATCTTTGCCCTTCTGCTTTCCTCCAGGATACAATTCAGTTAAATACATTTTCTGACAAATGCCAGCAAGGAACTATTGCAAGCTGTGTATGTTCTTTCATGACTATCAGTGTGCAGTATGAATGGAAAATTGGAAAAAAAGTCCTCAGCCACAATAACAATGGAAAATGCATGACGCTATGTGAAATTTGGCTGTACTAATGAAAAGAAGGTGAGACAGTACACAAAACCTAAATTTTCTTTTGCAGTGGTCAGGCATACTCATCTCTTTGGTACCTCCCTGATCAATATCCAAGAGGAGCAGCACTAAAGAAAAGAAATCAAATGGGAAAGGAGTTGCCAGTGCAAAGACCCACCAGTGCCTCTGAGGTGATCACAGTACACAGGCTCTCTTGAGTACCAGAGCTACAGGTGAATTGCTTGTGCCCACGGAATATCTACCCCCAATAGACTGGATGAAAAAAAGGATGCATTTGTAACAGTGCAAACATGTAAGGTAAAAAAGGACTGGGGACTCAGCCAAACAAACATTTCTTGGAGCCCCCTCTTATCTTATTTAACTGCCTTTCCCAGGCATGTCATTGTCTGATCTCATTCCTTCACTGTGAGACAGTTAGATAAGCACTCACTTAAAATTTGTTCTAACTAAAGAAATACAGAAAGCTAATTTAAGTCAAACACTGATAGAAGGACTTTCAACTGCCTGGATGACAGCAGGATTTGAGTAGAAATAGGGAAAAAATACCAGCCCTGCTTCACCTACACACATATCTTTTAGGAAATGGGTCTACAGTACTGTTTTATTCTAGGGAAATTACAAAAAAGTTCCACCAATGCCTCCATCAGTAGCCAGAAGTGTGTTTTCATATGCCTTATTTTCAACTGAGATTAATGAAGAGATTCTCAGGGGCTCTTAGGATTCTTTTGCTTGGAAGAAATGTAACTGCTGCTTGTGGACAGCCATGAGTATATGAATTTACCACTCTTTACTTACAGTTATAATTTCTGCATTTGTAACTGAACTGAATGGGTTTCTCTATTCAAAATTTTATATCCCTATGGATGCCACATTTCTTAACTTCCAGTTGACCAGGACCTCTCCAGTTAGCCAGGACTGCTGATATTTTACTTGGTGAGCATTTCCGCCAGCTCCCTAAGTACCCTTGGGTGAATCCCATCTGGCCCCAGAGGCTTGTGTGTGTCTAAGTGGTGTAGCAAATCACTGATCATTTCCCCTTGGTTTATGGGGCTTCACTCTGCTCCCCATCCCTCTCTTCCAGCTCAGGGGGTTGGGTACCCCAAGAACAACTGGTCTTACTATTAAAGACTGGGGCAAAGAAGGTATCAAATATCTCAGCCTTTTCCACATCCTTTGTCACTGTGGTTCCCCCTCCATCCAATAAAGAATGGAAATTCGCCTTAGCCCTCCTTTTGTTGCTAATGTATTTATAGAAACATTTTTTGTTGTCTTTTATGCCAGTAGACAGATTAAGTTCTAGTTGGGCTTTGGCCCTTCCAATTTTCTCCCTGCATAACCTCACGACAGCACCAAAGGTGCTTAATTAACATCTGTTTTATTCTATTACATCTTACTTGAAGCTGAAAATCATGCATGAAGAATTTTCCTCGAATCCTCTTAGTTTAAGCTAATCAAGTGTCTAATGCTTGATAGCTGGAAAAAAATTAAATTGCAAATGTGTTCTTAAAAAGAAAAACTAATTCATTTATAATGAAAATCACTGGAAGAAAATAAACCTCCCCACACATACAGTATACATATTTTTAATTTCAGTTTTAGATGTCAGTGTCCACATTCACAGTGGCTCCTCATGCTACTGCAAACAAGTTGCCATTTTTTTTAAAGATGGAATAAAATACACTATTTACTGTTACACAAGTCAATAGAGAATAATAACATCCAACATCTCTAAATGCTTTGGCTGTTTAAAGAGTGTATGCATAAAACAGTGTAAGTTACAAAACTAGAACATCATATCAAGTAACCATTATATGCCAAACAGAACAACAAGGTCTACACAGGGCTTCCCAGGCATTTTTCAGTTACGCGTTTTATTAGAGGATGTCACTCCGTAAAAACGGAAACTGCAGTAGCATGACAGTCACAATGATTCATTTCTAGGGAAAGGTTTCCTCAGGCAAGAAAGAAATTTATGATGTGAATGAGATCCATCCATGGGCTACCCTGGAAGCCCAGGCTCTCACATCCCTACCCAAATCAGAGCATGCATCTGTATGCAGGTCCCAGCCAGCTGCCCAGTGCTGTGCTGGGGCACTTTGCTGTAGATACCCGAAGCTTTAATATACACATTAAATATGTTATGATTGTTTCTAAAGCTCAGGGGTTATGCCAGTCAGTTGAGGAAGACTCAGATTCATTCTCTGCCTCAAATTCCCTCCCACTTAATATTACCAGCAAAATCTACTTTGTCTTATGAAAACAAAAGGAAACAAGAAAATAGTCTGGCACATTTTAAACCAAACTAACTTTAGAGAAGTTCACAGTGGAAACAGTGCATACAAGTTCAATGAAAGACTGTTGAATGGCACATCTGTGTGCAGATGGAAAATGCTTTGTGGAATTTGTACTGAAAAAAGAGGAGGCTTTTCTCATGTTTACTCATGAATGTTCAGAGTTTCTATCAAAGGCTGTTGTGCAGACTCCTAGTGAAGAGAAAAGACAACTCTGATGAGTCTTTGCAGAGTTGCAGCAAATACACAGAAGTGTCTTATGTTGGTGAAAAAACTCTTGACGATAGCACACTGAAACTATTCTCTGAATGGAATATCAATAAAAGAACAAATTTCTCTTCCCCAGAAGACTTGTGTCTCCATCAGGACTTCACCAGCCCTGCTGAATCACTCATACTTTTGTCCATTTTTAACCTACACAGCTATCCCTTAGAATTTCTAAAAGCAGGGCAAACCTCAGTGCATATGTACTGGCAAATTATTCTGTGCCATAGTTATGGCTTAAAAGAACATAAAATGGGAACAGAATTAACAAAAAAAAAAAAAGGTAATTAAGAAGAAAATACTGAGCCAAGTGAAGGCAGTATGAGAATGTGTAAGGTAGTTGTTCCAAAATATTTTAGAACCACTGCCAATCAGCCTCCTTAGATACTGAGATCATTCAACACTTAAAAACATTCCCTGGTGTACATGAACTACACATCTTTCTGTTTTCTTCTAGAAATGAAACAAATATTTCCATTTTCTATGTGAATATCAGTGTATTGATAGTATATGTGTAAGTATATATGCATATACAGAACTCACACTTTCCTTCAGGGGGACAATTTCTGGTACCTCCAACTTAAACTTCAGAAAAAAAGTAACCACAACAATAGCAAATTACCATGCTACGGTAGCAGTACTGACCTGTTTGTTATTATGCAGTTTGAAATTAGTGTCCTGTGTTACATTCTTTTACCTACAAACCAACAATTAACCCTTCTTCACATAGTCAAGCTTAAAAAAAAAGGTATCATTACATTCACGGGACAAAAGAAATTACTGCATTTTTCAGATTAGAAGGGGCAGGAAACTTAAATGAACTTTGAGAATAATGAATACACAAATTGAAACCCCAGTGTGACTATATATTCTTTACAGGCATCTTTTTCACTTCAATTGGGTACAGTGTGTTTCTTAATTTTGTGCCTAAAACTACCTTTAAATTCTGCACACTGATAGACAGAATATGATTTCTTTGGGTGTTGCATTGATTGCTGTATGCATTAAAAGTATTCCTACCACGTATTATGTAAGTAAGTGGAAACACAACCTAATTAAGCCTGCCAGTTAGACGATCCCATTTCACTTGATTATAAGTCAACACTTATTCCAGCCCTCCAACACAGCAGAAATTCATTCCTTTGGATACAGGACTAGAGTCAATAAGAAATCTGTATCAATACACTCTCTTCCCCCTTCGGCATTAGCAGCAAACTAATACACCGAGAGCACAATAGCTCAAAGGGCCAGCTGTCTAGTCTAAGAATACAAGTCTGTAAAATGGCTAAAGACACTGTGAGATGAGGGGTTTGCAGTAGTACAGTCTATCACAGCTTTCTTCTTTTGCCTCTTAAATGAAATAAGGAATTGTCTGCAATAGCATACTTTATGAGCACATTGCAAATGGGAAATGCTGGACTTACCCAGTTTCCTGTGTAAATTGAATTCTTCCCTCACTACATTCATATCTATGCATTGTGATATAAATTTTAATTACCCTATTGGATATGATTTTTACCACAGGACATCAGTCAGCACACCAGATGAATGCAGAAGGGAGCTAAATTAACATTGCACTGACAGTCATAAAAATAGCGGGTTTAATTTGCAAGTTCTTGACTTTGCAACCAAAATTACATACTTTTGACAAAAATCTGAATGAAATTTGAATTTTATAAACACACATAGACTTGAAGGAATAATACCGAGAGGGATGAATTATTTATATATTAATGGCATCAATGCAATTAATAAAAATAGCAGGAGGTGTTAATATCTACATGGTTGAACATACTTCGCAAACACAAAGTCATCATCATAATTCAGAATTTCAAAACATTTAAAAACCCCACAGCATTATTACTTGTGACTTTAACCCTTCCAAGATAATCTTCAGAAATTGCAGTATAACAAAGTTAATAAAGACCAAAAAGGAAAACTGGTAAGCACTAAAATGTACTGCTTATCCTTCAAGTTTAGTGTATTCTGAAAGGGAAAAATATCTGTCTTTTTGTTAAAGGTGAGTGGATGTCTTTCTAAGATGCAATGGGCTTATACTAGCATTGGTTCTACAAAAATATCTGCATATAAAACATAGACCTGAAAAAAAAACCAGAAACTGACCCAAGAGATGCATTAAAGTCAAAAGCTCCAGTCCTATGGCATAGTCAGTCATCTGGAAAATTGAGGCTATATTTAGTTTGCATTTTCATGCTTTTATTAGCAAAAATCAGCTATGGTTAAAACAATCACTACCAGGCTAAAATTGCTGTTTCAGATTAAATGAGGTTTTTAAATGGTATTTGCTTGCTTATGCACAGAATGATTCTAATGTTTTCCCCAATTTACAAATTTCTGCCAAATTCAAGGCCACATAACTGATGTCACATCAAAGTTGTAACTCATTTTGTCTCATCACTTCTTACTATGATGCATCATGTTGTGATTAACTGTACTGCCGTACGAAAACATTACAGAAATGTAAGTAAAAAGGTTCTCATTTGGAAAACAAATCCTCACTGCTCTGCCGTAATTTTATATGTATAGCACTGACTCCTGCTTCAAAAGTTTCCCTTCACAGAACAGATCTCAGTAACCAAGATCTTTCTTTTTTTTTCTTCACTCTTGCCACGGATACTTTTAATCTCACAAGTTCTACTACATACAAAAAGATTGATTAAAAATAAATAAATAATAATCAAGCAGATACCTAGAGATATAATTGTGTGAAATAAGAACCTGCTCTGAAAGAAGTTTTCAAGCAGACTACAAAGCCAGAAGGAATTTCTAAGCAAGCAGCTGTTTTTTCATTAGAAATAGAAGTAAATTATACACAGTTATTCTACTCCTGCTTTTAATAAATTGCCCCATCTTCCAAGCCTCATTAAAAAAAAAAAAATCAATCCAAAGCACTTGAGACTGAAGTCAGTCCTCATTACTTGCTNCTACAAAGCCGAATTTCTAAGCAAGCAGCTGTTTTTTCATTAGAAATAGAAGTAAATTATACACAGTTATTCTACTCCTGCTTTTAATAAATTGCCCCATCTTCCAAGCCTCATTAAAAAAAAAAAATCAATCCAAAGCACTTGAGACTGAAGTCAGTCCTCATTACTTGCTTCCATGCGCTGTTGCTCCCTGAATTCACAGATTTGCCCTGCCAGCACCAAATCATAGAATCATAGAACAGTTAGGGCTGGAAAGAACCTTAAGATCATCTACTTCCAACCCCCCCTGCCATGGGCAGGGACACCCCACACTAAACCATGTCACCCAAGGCTCTGTCCAACCTGGCCTTGAACACTGCCAGGGATGGACCATTCATAACTTTCTTGGGCAACCCATTATAGTACCTCACCACACTCACAGTAAAGAGCTTCTTCTTTATATCCAATCTAAACGTCCCCTGTTTCAGTTTTAACCCATTACCCCTATGCCTATTTCTCCTCAGCCAACCCCACTGCTTCCTGTTCCACTTCCCAGAGTCCAGCCCCACTGCCAGCCATCAGCCACATGGTTAACAGGCCACTTCCTCCACTACTACCAAAAACACATATAGTAAATTCATCCTTCTCTTTGAAAAAGGACAACTCATGGGAAGCAAATTTTATGCAGGACATTAAGTAAACTGATCCTGTCATTACTGCAAAAGTCAAGTCTGTTATAGCAGATGTTTCATCTGAAGATTGCTACGCATTAAAATCTCAAAACAAATGTGCAGAGCATTCACCATTCAATTCAGTGTGTCTGCTCCCATGCTCCCAAAAGTTAGCCACTACTGGCTCCAGGTGTCACTGCCCCATCCTTACACAGCAGGGGCAGACTTCTGGCTGGGATGTCCCTGAAACATGCCTTTTCCCCACCTGCTGAGAACAGTTGTTATTGGTGCTTGGACATGTAAGATGTTGGTGAAATACAGAATACAAAAGCTACTCCTAATGCAGTTAAGAAACTGAAAAGAGCTTGGCAATAGTAAGGATCCTCTACCATACTTACACACATTGCTACAAGACCCTCTTCATTTGAAGGAATGAGGTGGCATGATGCTAATTATGTTGCTTTCTGTAAGCATTTCTGTGCTGGAATCGAACTGCTTGAAGTGTCTTCAACCAGAGGTGAAGTCCAGTATCAGGAAGAGTGATTTCTGAGGCTCTTGCAATTTTGTACTTCAATTTAAACCAAAAAACCCAAAAAAACTCCCCTGTCTTTCACACCCAAAATAATTTGCTGTAATACTTGATGCCAACAAAAATTGAAACAATAGAACAAACAGTGTCTTAAAAAAAAATTAAAAATTATGAGTGGGTTTTGAAAAGCAGCTTCTAAACATTTTTCCTAAGATTATTATTCAGTTTTTCCATAGCAGTATTAGTCTGATTTATAGGAATTTACAAACTGTAGCTGAAACTCTTCTAAAAGAAGTAGCAACAGTCTAAAACAGATTAACTGAAAAAAACAGATGACCACATGGGATCTTCCTCAATCTTACACAGGCCACAGTGCATGGGAATCAAACACTGCTTTAGAGAGCAAAAGACTATCATAGCCTTATTCCCATGTAGCTTTAAGGTTCTTCCTTTAATGCTTAAAATGCCCCTTCTCTGCCCTTCCTGGAATATGTCAGCCAGAAACCACTTCAGACAATGATCAAATACAGGATATTTTGCCTAAAGATGGAAGAGTTCCATGGGTGAATGAATGATTTAGGAGCCTATACATGACAATGTAACATTTATACACAAACTGTGACTCAGTATCACACATGTATGTTCACAACAAAAAAAAAAAGCCTAAAGAAACACCAGAGGGATAAGGAAAGATAAGAGAAAGAACCCGGAATTCATAGGCTTAGAGACCAGAGTTAAAATTTGAACACCAGAGTTAAAGCAACTATTCAAAGGCAATCTGCACTTTTACATATATATACATATATATGTATGCATTAGAAATTTCATTTAAAGCATAATTTTAGCTGACTGAATAGGAAAGATCTGTGAAATCCTGCAAACTACCTTGCAGAAGTCTGAACGTGTAATTGGCTCTAGTGAGACCAGCCTCACATGTAATTTTAAAAGCTAGGTTCAAGTTCTTGCAGATGCAGATTGCAGCATCCTAGCTGTTCATAAGTCAACACAGGAACATACAGTTTCTTGCTGTTTGACACTTACAGCTTCACTGTTGTCAAGCGAATACTCAATTGTTTCAGTTCTTTTAAGTCTGCTTCACAGTGCCACTAAAAATGCACTCCAATCAATGAATTTTTCATGCAATAGTCTAATAAAAACATATATTTTTCATTTAGCTGTATAAGGACATCTCAAAAGTAATCCATCCGAGCAGAATCAAGGATTTAATATACACAATTCAGTTCTGAGAGAGCAAGAAAGCATGGCTGAATTTTCTTTTTACAAGGTGTGTATGCATTATGCCACCGTAAAAGAAGAAATAAACTAATCTTATTTTCATAACTGAAAACAAGTTCTCAGTTGAGCAGCTTTCACTGAGCCAGCACACATGGCAAAATACATTATCAATGAAAATAAGATAATCCAGCCTTTGTGTTTTCATGAACTACACCAAAGAATCTCCCACTCAATAGCTGTGTGAATACATACTTCTCATAAGAGGAAAAAAATTTTTTTTTCTGCTACAGAGATGACCTGCAAAAATAAATTTTTGCTGGTTTTGTTACTGGGTAATATTTTTTCTGATAGAGACGAGTCCATTTGGACACTGCACAAATTCCACTGATACTTACTTTTTTCTAAAAGTACAGAGTCTTTTTGACCTGTTCATTCTTTCCCTCGAAATCACAACTGATTTGCTTTAGACACTTGAACTCCTTAAGCCATCGTAATAATAATAAAACACAACTTAGAAATACTTAGAAATACTTCGACACCGCTCATTTGAATGGAAAACCACTCCTTGAGGATAACAGACTGAATCATTTCAAGCTCTCCTCCCCTAAGGAAATCCACAGCAGAACAAAAAAAATAGGACAAAATTATTAAAATTGTAGTCACCCATAAAAACATCTGGTTTACCTTTAAGGTGAAGTGTTCTAGGGTCAAACCTTTTTCTAGGCCAAGAAAAAGAATAAAGGAGGGTTGGTTTTTCACTCGCATTCTCTGTGTGCATACTTTTTGTTGTTGTTGTTAGTGCATTCTTATTTACTTTATACATCCTTTCCTTTAACAATACTCGCTGGATATGCCCTACGTATGTAGTTTTCACTGAAATAAAAGACAGCGTATGCTGCGGCCTTTCTCTGCTTTAGACCTTCCTGAATGTAAAGACCCCAGTACCAGCTCTGTAGCTCTCAGGGGAAGTGATAAGCTACAAAAAATAATCAGCTTTCTTCTTAAACTCCATAGAAAGTGGCCTGGTAGCCAGAAACAGAACAATCTTACAAGGTTTAGAACTGTTTCTTAGGTATTTAGACAGGGAACTAGCACCCATGGTGAAAATGTTTATTTTCCAGCTTTCTTGATTACAGATGTGAGCAGAAAAAGAATCTTCTAGAAGGGACTCTTCTGTCAACAATCAAAAGGAGAGCCTGGTACCTTAAATGTGAGGAGACATCTCAGATCTGCAAGCATACAGCTAGGCAGAAAAAGCTGGTAGTTAATTTCACAACTCCACTGAAATTTAAACAACACTCTGAAGCTCTGAAGGAGATTGTAATAAAGACCTGTCCTGACAGACAAAACAGGGAGAGAGGAGGAACTGCATGAAAGATCACCTGGGAGGAAAGGCTTTCTTCTACCATTCTGCTGAAAGTCATGACCATAGATTCAAAGGGTCAGTACATTAATGATGTAAGAGCTACATTAATGTTCCACGGTAGGACTGGGTCTTTTACTACCCATGCAAGGGAAAAAATGCACAGAAAAAGAGCCTCCAAACTAATCCTGAAGGGATCTTGTGGTAGACAAAGAATACATTTCCAGGCTACAGGAGGTATCTACATACAGCAAGATAACATATTTTGTGAGACGTGATGGAGAAACTGCAACCGTGATAACCAATGAAGAATAGCAACGCTGAATGAAAAGGGGGAACTGACAGAGACACACACTACACCAACAATATGGATTTACCCAATGGAATTGTCCCTGCTATTAATCATGTCTTTCCTGACTGGGGACTGGCAAGAGTAGTCTAGTTTTCAAAGCTGTCCAGGAAAGTAGAGGCTGAGGGAAGATTGCTTTCACCAGTTTACATCCTAAACAAACTTTCTTTCTTGAAGATGGTGAATATGAAATCTCATTTCAAAGAATCCATTAACTTGCCTTCCTAAGAAGCTACAGAATCAGCAAGGAGTGAGGAAAAGGTCTTCTCTCTTATCCTTCTCACCAGTGTTAAGGTTACTAACTATGCAGGGTTCCAGGGATTTACTCCTTAAGGGAACAAGACAGGAATAAGAATCAAATTCTTGCTTTTCTTACAATTAGTAACAAAAAGCAGCAATCACAGGCCCATCAATGTAATAATATAGAACAGTTAGATAATGGAATTGATAATAGATAATTGTGATAGAAAATGGAATTTATGCTGTGTGCTAGAGCAGCTTGGAAGAAATACTAATGTAATAAACCAAATACTGTAGAGTTGAGAAGAAGTTTCATTTAACTGAAATAGCACTGTCAAATAGGTGGCTTGGATATCATCCTATGGCCTACCTTAACTTTTCATGGGGAAACAAAAACCCAAAACCAAACAAAACCCAACAATTTAGAAAAGTTCTGCAGGCAATGATTTTTTCTTTTCAAATTTAAATTCAAGTGAAACAATTGGGAAAGAAGAAATAAACCACTGCATTACTGATACCAGTACTTAAAATCCAGGAAGAACTTTTGCAGCTCACAAACTTGATCATATACAACTTGGCTTTCCTTAACTCAAGGAAAGAAGAAACTGGCTCTAGGTAGAATTACAATTACTCAATTACTGTATTTACTCAATTACAGAATAAAGGTGGAGAACAAAACAGGACAGTATAAATTGGAACAGTCTGGCAAGTAGACTGTGGTAATCTTCCAGTGGTTCTTTCTTCATGCCCTGTCTGTGAAGCTGAAGTTTTATTCACTGGCAGCCTTTCTACAGCTGATATATGTAACACCTTGGGCACAGGACAGAGGTTTTTTCCTCTCATCTAACAAGATACCTGGCTGGCATCCACAGACATTATTAAGCTGTTCGTTTGCTCAGAAGGTCCTAACTGATCTAGAAAAAGAAGGAGGCTGCTCTATGTTCTAACATGTAAAGATGCCAAGTGACATCGACTATGAATTGAAGTCATACTGTAATCAAGGAGTGCTAGTCCTTGAAATCAGCAAGGTGCATGTGTGGCAACCTGCATGACTTATGTATGTCTGTTAAACTGTATTATTCAATATGCAATGTCAGAACCTTGCAAAAAGGTCAAAGTCATTACAAAACTAACCAGATATATTGGCAAAAGACTTTCCGTTGAAAATATATATGGAAATTTTAAATTCTTTGTATAATAATTTTCCATACACTAGAATTTATTTTACTGGGGACCACTAAGGAATACATTTCTATTACCTTACAGGGGGTATAAGTTGATGAGAAACTTCACATGAGCTGACAGTGTGCACGCAGACCAGAAAGCCAACCGTATCCTGGGCTGCATCAAAAGGAGCGTGACCAGCAGGTCAAAGGAGGTGATCCTGCCCCTCTACTCTGCTCTCGCAAGACCTCACTTGGAGCATTGTGTGCAGTTCTGGTGTCCTCAACATAAAAAGGACATGGAATTGTTGGAACAAGTCCAGAGGAGGGCCACGAGGATGATCAGGGGACTGGAGCATCTCCCGTATGAAGACAGGCTGAGAAAGTTGGGGCTGTTCAGCCTGGAGAAGAGAAGGCTGCGTGGAGACCTCATAGCAGCCTTCCAGTATCTGAAGGGGGCCTATAGGGATGCTGGGGAGGGGCTCTTCGTTAGGGACTGTAGTGACAGGACAAGGGGTAACGGGTTCAAACTTAAACAGGGGAAGTTTAGATTTGATATAAGGAAGAAGTTGTTTACTGTGATGGTGGTGAAGCGCTGGAATGGGTTGCCTAGGGAAGCTGTGAAAGTTCCATCCCTGGCAGTGTTCAAGGCCAGGTTGGGCAGCAACTTGGGCAACACAGCCTAATGTGAGGCATCCCTGCCCATGGCAGGGGGGTTGGAACTAATCTTAAGATCCTTTCCAACCCTAACCATTCTGTGATTCTATGACATTTGCTCATAACAAAGAAGTGGTTTATACTAATCAGTATTAATACCTGCTACTAGAAATCACAGACTAAATAACAGCATTATGTGGTGCAGACAATAGTCAATCATTTTTTATGTATACTTGCTAATGATTTTCTAATGAGGGATAGTTTATGCTGAATCAGAAAGTACTTACTTTAGTACTCATAAGTACCAAACATAAACACATCTATTGTGACAAACTGGCAAAATATTTGCCAGCAATCCACATACTGTAGGAACAAGGAAAACAGAGAGGACATAAAAACAGCAAGTAAGTGTCTTAAGACAAGGCCAAGCTGGAGTGGGAAGAGGCCAACCAAGGCAAACCAGGGGAATGAGGGCCCAGACAAAGGAGGCAACATGAGCTCCAGAGACCAGAGCTTACTGGGGGAATTTCTGAGCACTAATTCTACTGAAGTGGCCGAGGTGCCCCCAGTATAGCCCCAGTGAAATTATTTTCATCTACTTTGAGCTCTTGCATTTAGTTATCTACTGAGAAGAATGAAAGCTCTCATTAGCTTACTAAAACTTCAGCTCATATTTTGCCTTGCTGGGCCTGGGGATTGCAGTCTGAAGAGTACTTCTTTTCAGTGAAGTAGTGTATGCACATGTGTGCCAATGTTTGATTTGAAAGCAACCACAGAGTTCAGTGTGGGAAAAACTACTTTGTTCCTTTTTTATTTGTTGTGTTTCTGCTATTGATTGAAGAGGGAACAAGCACTGCTGAAGAGAAGTTATTCAGGAGGTTAGATTTTAATACTCGATAAAGAGAATAATAACCTCTCTAAATGAGCATAAAAATATAATCCTTCTTCAGTTATTTTTAATCAGCAGAGGGCATATTTTAAGAGTGATGAGTGTATTTCACAAAAGCGTCTGAAATAAACAGAAACCTACTGTGACCTTCTCTAGAAATGCTGCCGCATGCGATTTTTCTTTTCTTTTTTTTTTTTTTTTTTTTTTTTTTTTTTTTTTTTTT
>NDXB01017968.1:20757-65478 GCA_002631895.1 Agapornis roseicollis
TTTTTTTTGCCTGGATTTAACACAGAAAAAGGGCACAAATGGGATCACAGAAAGAAGTGCAAATTTTAGTTACCATCCATCTTCCCTATCACTTTCAACTCAAGGCTTAGTTTGGTCTTTCCACCAGATCCTGAGCTTTGGTATTTTGCTCTAAAGGATTCAAATTTTGATAAAACTGTCTAAGAGTTTATCTAATCAGAAAATTCTACCAAATAAGCTAACAACAAGTCAAATTCAATTATTCAAGCTTCTAAGGTTTTATAGTTAACTGTTAACCATCTCAAAAGTGAGACAAGCAAAACCAAAACAACACATTCCTCCATTGGAAGACGGCTATTAACTTAGCATATAGCAGTAATGAGTGTGCTACCTGTTAAATTCTACTGATTTTAAATCACATCCAGGTATAAATCAATATCTAAGTATGTATTTCTTTCTTTGATATGCTTAACTTCCCAAGTGTAGTAGCAGGATTTAAAACAAAAAATTCAAATGTTTACTTTCTGCAGAGAAATACCCAATGGAGACAAACCCAATGTGTTCAGTGACTGGTAGGTATTTTATAGAAAAAAAAAATATAGACCTTTTGAGAAGGAATAAGCAAGAGTTTTCATCTGTTTCCTAAAAGGCACTTTTGACTTAAAGGTTCCTGTTTTCTATTCTAAAGCAAAATAGCAAAGTTGTCACAAGCAATGGCATAACTTTACCTGAAAAACTGACATTGAGATAAAACTTTTGGTATGTATATTGCCTTAGAACATAATATTACAATAGCTTTCACAGCTACTCAGATGATTTTATAGGTTCTTTAAAGGCTTCCTGAAGTCTCCATGTTTCTCCTATTCACTCCTGTCAATGAACTGATGCAAAAAAGTCACCCCGTACTTCCAACATAGCCTCCAGAAGCTGCAGAACTAAAATAAATAGTGTAAATTATGCAACTATTCTGCCAACCTGGAGTTGAGATAATATTTTTCTGAAATTAACAAGTTCAATGAATTAGTAACTAAATGTAAAGTAATACATCATATCCTGACAATGAATATGGAAAGTAGCAATGAGCAATTGAAGAGTTTCTGTGTGTGGATGGTGGTTGGAAAATGGAACAAGGGACTGAGACCAGCAATTTAGCTGATGTTTGTTAGTTCAGGAAAGAATCAGCAACAAACATGAAGCAACAAAGTGTATTTTTGTTTGCTTGTAATAGAGACATACAGATCTCATTCATATTTCATGAATTTCACTATTTTCTGAACTATTCTTTTCCTGGCATTTACCAAGTTTGTGTTCTTATGCATTAGAAATTTGCAGCAAAACATGCTAAAATATCATTTGCTTGCAGTACCTGAAATTGGCTAAAATAACAATTTTTACATCCAGAAACTGTCAATTAATTAGGCGTGTTATTTGGGAAAAAAATGACCTTTCAAGCTAAATATTCACACGCTTTTGACTGATTAATTCAGTTAAAGCTATTTAAAATTCCTTAAATTAAAATTTATTTTTAATTTTATGCCTGTAGTTAGCAGGCAAAATATACTATTAGCTATTACACACTTCACATTACAACGGCAATTGCTCTATTACCAAAAATGTGATAAATCAGTGCATGGTCTCATGGTTTTTTCCCTCTCTCCACTTCTGGCAGCAATTATCTCTACAAGATACATCTGTTATAGGTTCCTAGGCTTTCCAGGGCATGGAAGGAGATGCTACTGTTCCATGATGACTTGCTGCTGCTGTTCTGATATGACAGAAACATGAGCTGCCTGACAACACAGATGTTGAGTACTTAGAATTCCTGATATTCCTAAATTATTTTGTGTCCAGATAGATATTTTTTGAACAATCGCAGTCTTCTGTTAAAACAAGATTTCTAATAAATGTTTGAGCAAATATAGCTGCTCCCAGATTAATTCCATGTTACTTAGGTCTGGAGAATACAGAGACTTCGTTCATTTGGTGCTCAGCTATGCGACAAAACTGAAAATAAGTCCGGGTATTATACTCTACAGATTGATTCCATGTCTTCTTGTCTTGAAAATTGTTAGCAATTGAAAATCAGCATAAAAGGGAAGGATGGGGAAATGACTGCTTCCAATTTCAAGCAATGCAACTCCTATCTAAAAGCTTTGTTTTTCCTGCTCGTCTAGAATTTGAACACCATTAGTTTCTGAACATGAAAAGAATCCAAATTGAAACAACTAAGCTTGAAATTATCAGATACTGCAATATATAAGAAGCCTTAAAACAAAACCAAAACATTTTATGAATAATAATATAAAACGTCCTACTTTTTTTCCTTATGCTTACACTTCTACTATGACCACAGGAAAACAGTTAGCTAAAAGAATGCTGACTGAAAACAGTCCTTAATCTGTATTTTTTGGCTTTGCAAAGGGATCTCCTGTGTCAGAGAGATCCCTTTGCAAAAGGGATCAATAAACTTAGAGTATGTACTTCTTTTTATATTTTGCTTAAGCTCATTAATTATTATTGTTTACTCCCTCCTTTTAAATCTGCAAGCCGAGTTCATTCATAAACACAGCAGCAATTTCTTCCTAGGTTATTCTGGTTTTGGTTAACGTGATTTCAAATGTTCAAGACAAGCCAGGCACTTGCCTCCCCAATCTTTTTTCAGTTGTACAGAAACACCCTAGCAAAAATATAAGCACATGTTCAACCATTTCGGAAAGCATTTTGTCAACACTGATACATATTGAAAATTATTCAAAATTTGAAAAACATGTAAGAGATGCAGTTTATTGTGAACAAACACATAAGTAAGAATTGATGACTTGCAATGAAAGTTCCCTCCCAAATCTTCCAAATACCTACAACAGGGCAAATGAAACAGTGGCTTTGGGATAAGTTTTTACTGGGAGCTAGAAAGACAAGAAAGTCATAGATACACTGTATATTCAACCAGTGCAGATTATACAGGATGTAAAAATTACTTATGGTTATGAAATTCGCTAATTTGCCTTAAAAAACAAAATGCAAATGAACTACATGCCACAATGCTCAGAACATATAGCTATTCTATATATACTGTCTTGACACATATATACACCATTTTGAAAGTATGGCATCCTCTAAAGAAAACTATAAAGAGTTGCCAACTGTAATTGTTATATGAAACAAACCAATCATGTCTTCAGTTGCAATTAAGCACTCTTATACAACACTATGTCAATGTATTTTTTCTGCAACACTTTGTCATAAGATATTTTCAGATAATTTCCTTATTGTACGAGTAAGAAACACACAGTCATTTATTTCTCTGTAGAAAGTTTTGGTGTTCATGAGTTAGGGCAGACAGGAAATACAGAATCGAGGTAAGTAGAATCAGCTATAAAACATGATAGTTCAAAAGTAACTTTCAATTCCAAAACTAACAAGAGTGTCTTTTTTTGGTATTGTCAGGAAAAAGTGTTTGTTTTTCCCAGAATATATTTTAAGTAATTCTAACTTTCATATTTATTTTAATTTTCACAAATGCTTATGGGCATCTTAGCATATGTGTTCATCATTAATATATGCTTTCACTTTCCCATTCTTTTACTGTTTCAAAACTAATACCTGAAAATAAACTGAATGATCGAATACACATCTTAGCACTGAACTGAAAAGATTGTTGTAGGCAAGAAGGAGGAATATAGCACCTTGGTTCTTCCACAGAACATTCAATTTAGAACATAAACATTGCTTTAATTGCAGCAGTTGACTTTTCTTACATGAAAGTGTAATAAATTGCAGAGAGGTAAAGTACACAATAAGCAAAACATCAAAGGCCAAAATTCTAAATGGAAGTTTAAAATACATACTTCAGCCTCCTCCCAGTACTGTAATGAATCACAGAATCAGCTAAGTTGGAAAAGGCCTTTATGATCATCAAGTCCAACCATTACCCCAGGACTGTCAAGACTGCCACTAAACCATATCAGTGAGGGCCTTATCTACACAGTTTCTTAACACTTCTAGGGAAGCCTGTTCCAATAACTGATTATCCCCTCTTGATTTGTATACGTCTAAGCGGAGAAGGAGGTCGCTAACCATTTCTTCCTGAATTATGGGGATTTCAATATGAAGTCAGAACATCACACAGTTCTTCAATAAGAAGACTTTACACACTGTTTCTGGAATGCACCTTTGGAAATGTCAGCTGTCCTGGTTTAAACCCAGCCATGCAGCTCATTCACTCACTCAACCCCCCCTTTCTTGCCCTCCCCCTCCTCCCGGAGGGATGGGGAGGACAATCAAAAGAATGCAACTCCCACAGGTTGAGATAAGAACAGTTTAGTAACTAAGGTATAACACAAATCACTACTGCTACCACCAATAATAATAATGATAAAGGGAATAACAAGGAAAGAGAATACAGCACCTCATCAACCACCCTACCCGACCAAGCATCCACCGAATACCTCCTCCAAACCCCCAGAGCACTAACCCTTCTGGGTAACTCCCAGTTACATCCTGGGCACGACGTGCTGTGGTATGGAATGCCTCTTTGGTCAGTTTGGGTCAGGAGTCCTGTCTCTGCTTCCTCCGGGCCTCCCCTCCCCCCTGGCAGAGCATGAGACTCACAAAGTCCTTGGTCAGAGCAGAGATAACATCAGTATTATCAGCTTTGTTCCCAGACTGCAAGTCAAAACACATCTGCACCAGCTACTAAGGAGAAAAACTGACTGCTACTGCTGAACCCAGGACATTAGCATGCCAATGACATTTTTAAAACAACTGAACATAGGTACCACAAAGAGATTTTAAAGAAGGCAATGACAAAGCAAGCCTCAAAAGCAAACCTCACCTTTTTCTCCTTTTAAGGAAAGATTATTTCTCTCTTGAATCCTCTATTTTCTAAGCTCTGATGCAATTGCTCTCATGTAAGGAGCACTAGAAACCCTGGCACTGACTTATAGCCACCAAAACAGTGCAACTCCAAAACTGCAGATAGGAGCCTTACTGTGAGCTAGTATATATCCTGCAGGGCTATTACTGTTCTCTGTTGCTGGAAAAGTTCAATTTTTAGCTTTAACTATAAATACACAATATATCACATTAAAATACCTTACAATGGAAGCACCATGTCTCCTAATGCAGTGAAACAAAAGAACATATGAAAGCCTCTGTGAATGCAAACAAAGTGAACTTCCTCTCCAATTCTACATTTCATTTAACTACCAATAACATTTTTTTTCAATATTTTCTATAGCCCACGGGGACCTTGCAAAGTCAATCCTTCTTTTTAACAGGAAAATAACATTTCCAAGTGATCTGAATTATGTCAGGAGATAACTAATTCACAGACTGCTTTATGACTGACACATACACACCCAGAGATTCAGGGAGATTAAATCCTGTGGCTACTTGAAGTATGAACCCACTGTGTGTCAATCTTCCTCCATTTGTTTCTGGAGACTGACACTGTGCAGGGCTCACCAGTCAGAAATGCATCAATCCTTCAGAGAAACAGAAGAGAGAACGTTCATTTGCATTCACCTAAATAGATGAGATCAGCAATGAATTCCATCAGAAATGAACACTTCTGGGGATGCTGCTTTTATTACCTTTGCAGTGATAAAGGATGGCATTTACAGAATACACCTTTGAAAAGCAAGTGCACAAATCATTTCAGGCATATAGGTAGTTACGTGTTACTGCAGCCAGTTTCTCCACTCTTCTGAAATCAGAATTAAAACTCATAGCTCTAATTTATAATAAAGCTAAATGCCTACCTGGCTGAATAGTGCTTACATGGCTAACATTTCTGTTTGAAAATATATTCCACCACATCAACAATGGTTACCAGTTCAACCTCCACAAATCTTGTTCCCTATAATGTATTTAGAATTGCATGCACATCTGCATTGAGAAATTCTTCAGTTGCCGTGCTGAATATATACAATTTTAAGTATCAGCTTTCATCTTAAACAGGAATTCTAAATATGCTGAGCAAGTTTAAGTGTAATATTTTGTTTCAATATATTGTTACGTTCACCACATAGCTCAAGTCAGGTAAATGAGCTGGAGTATTTTCTAAATTGGTTTCCTGGATAATAGACTTGCTTGGATTACTGCTCTTCAGCTTGGATTCTTTTTCACTGCTTTAAAATGTACTGAAAAAATTCTGGTCATTTTAATCAAAAGGAAATAAAACATAAAAAAAAAATAATCACTAATTTTGCAAGGGTGAAGTCTTTAATCTCACCTGATGATAAAATTAAGGAATCACTTGGGTCTGGTGACACATTGAGTATGTCTACCACTTCAGGTAGATTTCTTTAATGTAATCCACACCTCTTTTGAAGTCAATAACCTGTTCACTTCTGTTATTTTAGATGTCAGGCCTTGAATGTAGTTCTTTATGTAGTAGCCTTACATTGCACGTTATATTAAAACATAGAACATTTCCCATTCCACTAGTTAGCGGAAATTTTTTAGATGTCGGCTTACCAGTGGTTACCATCAATTGGTATGCTTTTGCAATTCAATTCTTTGGGTTCCCTTGCTTTTTCAGCTATCTCTAATATACCACAACCTTCACTTTATGTCTTGGTTTCCTGCCTGACAAGAAAACCTGAAATACTTCTCAAACTCTGCTGTATAATAGACTTTTCTTTGGTTGCTTATCTAATCTACCTCACATTTAGTAAATGCCATATAATTAAGAATAACACTGTCTATCAAACCTTCTAGCTTTCCAATACTCAGTCTTGAAATCTTTATGTCAGCATGGCATTTATTTCTACATGCATCCTTTCTTCCTCTTGTTATTCTGCTGCATTGTTGCACGACTTCCTCTCTTGCTGTGTTTGTCATAGCGACAGCACAAGAATTTATAAAATCACTTTGAGAAAGCTAACAGAAGTTTCCACTACTACTTGCTGCCCAGAAACAAATACTACATAAAACATTACATAAAAAATCCATATGCTAAAGCTCAGCCTCTTAGTACATTCAGGAGAAAGGCACTACTGTTTTCACTACGAATAAAGAAAAAGGGAATAAAGTCACAAAGTTTCCGATGCTATATATCTAATTGGTCATTTTAATTTATGTATTGTCATTGAAACATTTTTGCTATAAACTTCTGACAGTAGAAACATTAATATGTTTTAAAATTGGATTGATTCTTCCTTTCCTGAAGCTCAGATACTTTAAAATACATGTGCTTAAGATACAGGCTAATAAACACACTGCTGTAAGATAAATGGTAAACAAAGACCTCAAATCACCCTCTAGGGTAACAAATATAAGGCAGGAATAAAGGTTATATGATCTTGGTTAAAGAGGGAAGTAGCTATTATTTCCTGCACTTAAACATACTTGCATACATTTGCCTGTTTTGTACTCTCAATATGCTGCATACTGTGAAAGACACAAATGAATAGATTGCTATGTTAAAGATGGTAATGTAGTACAGTAAAAATATTTTATAGGATAATTTGGGATGAGCTGTGTAAGAAGCAAATCACAAAGTCAGAGCTCTGGTATATCCCACATACCAAATATACAGCAATAAAACTTTTATATGTTTCCATCATGCTGTTTTATGTCAAATAGTTAATAGAGAAAAACTGCATTAGAAATGTTTTTGAGGTTTAAACATGTTTCATTATTGGTATCTTTTTAATATTAATTCTACCATATAACTAGCAACTGTGGTATCATGTAAAAGTCTTTTCATGAGAAGTACAACCCCATCGACCAAAAAATTACCAATATTTACATACCTCTTCAAAATAGTGAAATATGGTGATAATCTTTTATGCATTGTCACACATATATAGATAATATGCAAAAGCTTCTTTGCTGTGAGAGTGACACAGCACTGGAACAGGTTGCCCAGGGGGGTTGTGGAGTCTCCTATGTTGGAGATATTCAAGGCCCGCCTGGACAAGTTGTGATGTAATTGAGGTTACACTGCTCTCTCAGGGGGTTTGGACTAGATGATCTTTCAAGGTCCCTTCCAACCCTTAGGATTCTGTGATTCTGTGTGTGATTCTGTGATATGTTTTCCTGCTGGGAAAACAGCTCTCCAAAACAATTCTCCTGAGATTTCCCAAAAGACCTGCAGGCCTACCCACAGACTATCATGTAGCCCTATAGTCTCCTGCAGATCTATCAGCTTCATGGTGAGATAAAGATCAGAAAACAAGGAAGTCAACTGCTAGTACAGAAGCACATCATCCAAAGAGGGACAGAAACCATAAGTAGAAGAAAATGTCAACAGGTAGAGCAGATCTGCAAGACAAAGTATTTTTTTCCATTTTCTCCCTCGTCTTTATTTCATAGACTTGGAGAGGGAAACATTAGAAAGAACAATTACTATCCTAAGCTGGTTTAACACCTCAATGGGAAACAGATGTTGGATGGAAACAGTATTTAAAAGAACTGGAATTGATTGGAAGATCCAGAAATGGAAGCAGGAGAAATTACTTGATCTATGACAAACTAATAACAAGAAAAGCAGTACAAGTGAGGAAAGCCATGATCAACTCATTCAGGAACAGCACCGGAAACTGGACTTAGCAGGAGTCCCATCCATACTTCTATGAGTGGAAGGTAAAGAGGAAGAGAGAATGAGAGGGAGAATGCTGGTTCGTGGAAAGTCAATGGCATCACTCTCATTAAATCAACAGAACCAATGTTTTACCTGATAAAATGAAGTAACAACCTGCTATGTATTATGAGGAAAGTGAAAATTATTTCATTTGTGGAACAGATACTTTTTCCTGCTTTATTTAGTCTAAATGAGGAGAGAAAATTGTATTGCTTTGTTCTGCTCATTGCTGGGTTTTTTTATTTTTTTAAACACTTCACATTTATTTCTTCAGTAGGGTTTTAGAATTCATAAGAAAGCTTCTGGGAATTGTAAATTCATTGAGGGTTGCTCCAATGAAAAGATATATAAGGAAATATATGCCTAGTTTTGCTTCAATAACTCCTAAAATAATTGTATTTTTTCTCTTTAAGCCTGTGTTGGTGCTATTTTTTTAGGATGACCAATGTTATTTTCTTTGATTAGGCTTTTGCTGTCAAAATGCAAAAACTCTGTCCTTTTGATTTCTTCTTCCCTCCGTACTCCCTCCATCAAACCCACTCATAATAGGAATAATTATGTTTCCTAGTGTATGAAGGTTCATCTATGATGAAAACTGTAGCCAGGTATGAAGCATTTACATTTTCCTCCCACATTTTCAATTAAAATGACTGAGAAAGCTTGAAAAGCAAAAATAAAACAAGAAGAAAACCCGAATGGACTTAAAGAAGCCAACAGGATGCAAGAAAGCCAACAGGATCCTGGGTTACATCAAGGGCATCACCAGCAGAGATAAAGATGCCATTATTCCACTCAGTTCTCATTGAGCCACACCTAGAATACTATGGGGAAGCCCACTGTATAAGGAAAGGCTAAGAAAACTTTGTTTGTTCAACCTAGAGAAAAGAAGGCTTGGTGAAGATTTGGTCACCATATTCCAGTATTTGAAGGGTGACTACAAAGATTAACTCCCTTTTTACAAGGAGTCCCATGGAAAAGAAAAGGGGTAATTGGCACAAGTTACTCCTGGGAAAACTCCAACTGGACACAAGAGGAAAAGTTTTCAAAATGCGAACAATCAGCCATTGGAATAATCTTCCCAGGGAGGTAGTGGATTCTCCAGTGTTGGACATCTTTAAGATTCAACTGGACAGGATGTTGGGACATGCAGTCTAGGTCATGCTTTGCTAAGAAAGGTTGGATCAGATCATCCCTGAGGTCCCTTCCAACACGGCATTCTATGATTCTATCATTCTGTCACTATGATAGCTGTGTGACCTTGATAATCACAAATATTTATAGCATTACAGATGATATCTCAGATGAGCAGAGCTGTAAAAATCTAAAGTAGCAAAATTAAAACTAAAGCAATGAAATTACAAAATCAAGGGACTACATTCCACTTTTATATTGAAGAGGCATATTTGGTATACTACCTGATATTTTAAATATATTTCCAACACTGAAGTTTCCATTTTTCTTTTATAATTTTATTTTCCAGGCACAAAATTATCAATGTTAAAAAAATAATTCACAGATACTCTGTCCCAATTTCTCATTTCTTAACCCAGTATTATCAGTATGTAATGTTTTAAATAAATCCTACTTTTGCTTGGTTTTTAATACAATAGAAATGTTTGTCAGTGATGAATTAGAAAATACATAGTCTCTATCGATCCTTATGAATGTAGTCTACCAGAACAGTTAATACCATGTTTTTCTTTTGAGGAAAAGGGAGGTAAAAGAAAGGAAATACCCCTTACCCTTGAACTTCTGCTAATTCAACTATAGTTTTTGGTAATGCTGTGCAATATGCTAAGAACTTTTACATCAGAGCCATTTAGAAATGTGATGAATGACAGACCTGTGCTGACCTTTCTTTTATTGTCATGATTAACAAACTCAGAAGTTATTACTCACTGCCACAACTACATCGTTTTGAAGTTTTATAGTACACACACATTATCCTTCTATTTATCTAAAGTAGGCTCCAAATCAAAAAATGTACAGGACTGTAAACATATGAACTGGATTATACTCATGATAAAGAAGAAAAGTTCAAAAAGTGCCTGTCTAACACACGTATTCAGGTAGAAAACAAAAGCACATCTAATATTAGTGACATTTTCAAGATAATTTCATTCTGAAACACTTTATATATACAGAGAGAGAGAGAGAGAGAGAGAACTACAGTGGTTTGCTGGAGGAGTTTCTCATCAACATACTGTATTTCATGGGAATAGTATTGCAGTTTCTCTATCAGTCCCATGCAAAGCAACTGCTCTTTCAGAAAAGGATTTTGTTCACTTAATGGCCTCAACGCAGTGAGTTTTAACTGCCTAAGAGAAATGAAGCTAAAAAACCAAATAAAATTCATCTGCCGCCTGAACATGTTTTCACATAGAAGAAAGTAATAACAAGCACAGATGGAATGGAAATTAACTCTATAATAGACTCCCAACTTGCTGAAACTGTCAGCAAAGTGGAAAACAAAAGAAACTCTCATTTAGAAATTTGGAATTGATTCTAAAAGGGTAACACTGGTCATTCAGAAATATTCCAAGTCAGTAAGACTCCTGTAAGAATACTGGCACCAACAATCCTATTCCAGGGAGCCAGGCACCAGATTTAGCAGACAACACAGAATTCACCTAGGTATCAAACCCTTCTAGAGATTAAATACAAATTTGTAGAAAGTGCACACTGTAAAAAGTTTTCAAAGAAAACCTTATCACACATCCTCCTCAACCATCAGCAGACCAACTAACACACGTAAGAAATCTGTCCACATTCATCATGGACATATAATACCAAAAGGCCCAATGCAAATCTTGGAAAAATATTCAACACATAGAGTCTCTGTTGTCACATGCAGTGAGTCTGCAGCTATCAAAAGACGGGACTGCATATTACTGTTCTCCATGCTTTTAACTAAGTCCGTATTACCCGGCAACACATATGACATCTCTAGATTTCCTTTATTACTATAACATACCTAAATATTCTTCAGCTAGCTTTTTCTGTTTCAAAGTACAATACACATCTCTTCCAACTTTGCAAATAAGAAAAGATCCACAGGTCAATCAAATATTGATCCAAAATACTGATTTAAACACACACACAAAATACTTTTTTTCTCTTTGAATTTCACAGATGATGATTGATTCCGTGTGCAGATCTCTCCAAACAGCATTTACATACGCAAATGTTGGCTCAATTGTATTCCATAACTTATAAAACTGCCAAATATCAAAGACATTCTGTGAGTGATCTGGTATCCTACATATGAAACTGTAGGTCATAACAAAAAAGCACTATTTGTTGTGTATGCCAAAAGACCCATTCTAATCTTAGCGTTCATGGGTTTATAACTAAAGTCAAGCACATGGAGGTTTTTTTTTTGTTGTTGTTGGCTAAGGACACATTTTGCACTGTGTCACCTGGTTTCTCCTTTGTACCTTCACTAAACTGGAACAGGGAAATACAAGAACTTCTGGAAGCTCTATTATAAAGAGCTATGCTTAGAGTAAGAAAGGTGCCACACTTAGGTACACAAGGTCCTTTTTCAATAAAATGCAATGTTCTATTGTACAAATACCTGTCCCTACTAAAAAAGTTGTTCACTGAGAGCAATGGTATTAACGATACCCTATTTCCATAAATGTTTATAATGTGAGAGATATAGACTGAGACCTGATGCCACAAAGTGCCCTCTCTGTTCTTGAGCTTTTCTTGCAACAGCAGCGGAAAGTGCTTTCAGTAGAACCAAGCACCCTCTGGACTGACCTCTAACATTTACTATTCAGAATTCTCCCACAACCAAGTATACTCTTTCCAAATCACTTTCAAAATGCAGCCCACTAACATTACTTATACTGTGATTTCTTCCCCAGCAATGCCCTTTTCCCTTCTCTGTAGAGATTATAACCTATGTTGCCACTTCAGTTATGTCATTCCTTTTCATTCATTTTCAGTTATGCCCATCAGCTCACATGCCAGTGTTTAACAACGCTTCTAATCATGTTTGTTTGTTTCATGAACGTGTGTATAAATAATTTCAGGAAAGCACATATATGGACGGATGCAGTTAAAGTCAAATTCAGGCAAAGCCTATGTTCCAAGCCTCGAGCCTATGCTCCAGTCAAACGTAAGCTAACTCTGATTTAGAAGCTGTCCCAGTGGAGACTGAGGACACCAGAAACACCATCAAAAAGAAATGGTAATGGATTGGGAAACATAAGACATAATTCTATCCTCCCTACTTTGCTATTGACTGTGAATAAGCCAGGCTACTGATTCCCATCACATCATTTGTCTGCCTTATTCATTTAGACCTTAAGCTCTGAAAGGCAGGGAATATCTCATACAAACTGTTTGCAAAGAGCTTCTTCACACAAAGAAATAATGAGTTCTCCAAGAAAGAGGAAGCCTGTATTAATATAATACTGCTTCTATTACCAGTAGTAAATTTCAAATTATACACATTGAGCAAAATTATCAGTCAATATAATTTGCTTCCAGAAGGCTTGTTACTAATTTTGTTATTCTTGGAGGCAAGGACAATATTATTATAAGCAGTCGCCTTCTGTTGCAACACTAGAGTGTTCCTGATACGCAACTACCACCTGTTCATTCCTTTGGTGACTGTTACGGCTCTGTTCTTCTTTTGCCCTTATGACTGGCACAAGAAGATCTTACCACTGTTCTCATATACTCTTGAGAGCTGCCTGAAAGAATTTCTATTTTGGGTATATATTAATTAATTACTTCTATTCATGCCAAAGTGAACTGTAATCAGCAGGGAGCTCTTCATCATTTTTCAGAATATTTAGCACCCTTACAGTGACACCATTTGCTGTGCTTTTAGGAAGCAGCTTATTGCTCTAATTCCTTCTTATGAGATCCAAATTTGCAGGCCTCATTCTTCATCTAGTCATTACCAATTTTTCCTTACCATGGCTCTAATTTCACTACTTGCCCCTTAGTCACTAGCTAAGATACTGATTTCCCCTGTGCAGAGCTGAATCAGCAGCTAATCTTCCTCTCGTTTTTCAAGGACAAAACACTTATCTGAGGTACCCAATTAAATGTCTCCACACTTCTTCCTACAGTTTTTCTACTGTTGTTGTTGGTATCAAATTACCTACTTAAGACCTCATCTTTCTTTTTTACAATAATTTCTCTTTAATGTTTTTCCATTCCAGCTTCTTTTTGTTTGTTTTTACAGGTTTCAGCTACCATGAAAGATTTTTCCTTCTCTCCAAACAGAAAAACAAATGCAGCTTTTACATTCTCAGTTATGTTTTGCACCAGCTGCCTGAGATCCTAAAGTAGCTGTCAGTCCAAATCTACTTGTTCTGTGAGCTGCGAAACCAATAAAGTTTGCTATCCTGGTGTATTTCCTATATCCCTGCCCCATAATCCTGCAATTATCCTGCAAGCTTTTCCCATGTCCTCTATAATCTCATTATCTGTAATATTCCTTCAGTTCTCCTTCCTGACCTCTACATTATCCCACAGTATCTCAGGCAAATAAGCTCAAAAGTAATTTATGAAAAATGGAAGGGTAAAATGGATTTACTAGAAATTCTACATTACCATAAAATGAAATAACTTAAAAGTGTCAACTCAGTACAAATCTATGTTTTGTTTTGTTTTATTCTGCATGCAAATCCCTGGGCCTAGAAAACAAGAGCTAGTTAATTTGTTCATATGTGATGTTCACTTTGAAATTACAGGTGCAACATAAGTGCCAACAGTTAGTGTTTCAGTAGCACTCAAGTTTCACTAGCATTCAGCTTCTTATGCAAGAAAGCCCTAAACAGCCCACCACAGGAACTCAAACACCTCAAGCCCTCAACTGCTCTTCTTATGCAGACACATTTCCACAATAAAGAACTACACATACATAAATATATGACAGAAAAAACTGCAAACACAGAAGCAGAGTAAAATACACTTCATTAAATATCAAGAATAAAAATACAGTCGATACACCACTGATTCATACTAATGCTTGCAATATTGAAGACAATTAAATAAAGGTGTGTGGATTATACCATCTGAAACAGCTTCTGAACTTCCCAGCTTCTTTAGAAGCCAAAAGTCAAAGCAATGAGTCTAGGTTCAGTTTCCTAAGTAATAAAACTTCCTGGCTACACATGGTAATTCTGATATTCAAATGAAATTAATTAAATCATCAGCAGGCTTGTATACTTGAAAAGCAATTTTTAATTTACCCTGACAACAGATTGTATATTGTAGCTGACAACAAATTTGGTTGCAAGTGTAAAAGTAGGCTCAAATTCCGTTTCATGCTGACATAAAATGGCAGTAACGGCAATACCTACAGCTTCCAGGAAATGTTACGTGGTCCTGAAGCTTCTGACAAAACAACTCAGACATCAAATTTAGCAAATGACAATTTCTAGAATTCACATTATTTTTTTTTCTTGCATTTTCATATATACGTTTTCACATGTAATTGAAGGCACAATGCTGTGTGAATATGTGCATCAGTATTATCCACAGGTGATGTATTGGAGACTGACAACAATTCACATTTCCATACCCTCCTCTGTGTGTTGGAACTCCCAAAAACCCTTTGCAAAGCAATAAATATCATACTCTAGGAGAAACAGTGATAGGTCATCAATACTGTGGTGACCTCCTGTACCCAGGCTTAGCAGCCATTCTAAGTACAGCAGTACTTCTGAAATATGAGCGCCAATGAATAGTTCTGCCTGTGAGGGATCGTTTATATAATCACCTGCACTACTACGGTCTGCATCTGCAGGTTTTTGATACCACTGCAGAAGGACAATGATTTCATGAAATCAGTATCTGTACTTTGTCAAGAGGCCAGTAGGTTTCCCCACGTTCCCCAAATATCTTAAATGTCTGACCTTATGCTAAGCCCTGGCTATCTGAGTGAACTTCCAAACCAACATACAGGATAAACAAAAATATTTATAAAGCCACTGCAGCAGCACTGCCAATAGTAACAAAGGTAACAAGGAAGAAAAAGCTAAACCTCGCTTTCCATGCTTGCTACTGCTTACTAGAGCTGAACACCTTGCTACATTTATGGAAGAGAACAATTAGCTGACCTTCAGGAGCTGAAATTCAGATACCTACTTATAGCCACTCTTCCATGCTCTCTGCTTCTCTCTTAGCTTCATAGAGTTTTTGAGTTCAGTAGTTCTGTGGGCTTTCTGATCTGGAACCATTCCTCCAGCAGCACACTCACCTGCACAGGAGCAGCCGCACATGGAGCAGCAGCAGCCCTGTAGCTATCCTCCAGGGGTCACAATTGGGTTACAAATTCCATAAAATGTGATGACTGCGCAGCCTGATTTAGAGCAATTTATTCACATCCTTCTTCATTAAGATTCAAATGGAATAAGTAAGATAGAAATTGAACAGATACAGAAATTGTGCATGGCTTGCTTCTGTAGTCAGTAAACATTTATTCACTAGGCACAGCTCTCTCTCATGTTCTCTCTCTCATATTCTCTCTCTTCCCCTATCCTTCCTACTTGCTGTTTTAATGCATAATTAAGAAGGTCAGAATTAATGAAGCAGTGTGGAGTAAAGTTCAAGGAATCCCCAGGCACTATTTATTCTATTAGATCTCAGGCATGAATGCCAGATTGGCAGCGTCAGAGGTAGAGGCAGTGTAGCTGGCAGCAGTCCAGAAGCAAAGCTACCAAGGGAGACTTACCTGCAGTGTCAAGTCATTGCTGAGCTCCCTTCCTGCAAAAATCACCCGCAGCTGGTCAGCTGGAACTCCCTGTCGCTGGGCAACCACCTCCTTCAGCTGGAGGATGCTGGCATCCGAACCAACCTCCACAGGGAAACCATGGCTGGAGTTGAACCTGACGAACACTGAAGAAGAGTAAAACACCTTTTAAAGCAAACATTTCTCATGCCAAGTTTTTACTAGTGACTACCTGAGGTTTACTCTTCTATTTCAGGGAGCATGTACTACTTTCAGAGAAAAGCTATTAATACTCCAGTATAACATTCTGAAACCCATCACAGAATAGTTAGTGATCAATAAGTAAAAAACATGTTTTCTAACCCCTCGGTAGTGTTAGAAATTGCAGAGAATGGTCAGAATCAAAAAAGACCCAGCTAGGCAGCAATCTAGTTGCTAACTGGTAGAATACATTTCAGTTCAGTCCTAACCTCAGTGGGCATGGCCCACACATGATTTCAGTGCTCCCTCATGCTCTTGCCCACTGCATATAACAAACAATTGCAGGAAACTGAGGTAAGCTTTAGAGCCAAATATATATTAAATAATACAAGGGAAAAACAATTCCTTATTACACAGTAAAGCACAGTCATATAAACTGGCTTCCCGCAGATATAATTCTACAGAAGATAATGGTGGAGAGAAAATCACACACTAGCAGAAATGTTTGGGAGTGTTGTATTACAGCATGGTCTTTTCAGAGTTCACTAAAATATCTGCAGTACATAACTCCTGCCGGCATCCACCTTCAGTGCAGAAAATCACTACAGCACCAGTCATATCATTTTTAGAGCTGCAGCAACTGGTTTATGCAGCCAGTGAAGTCTGGCAAACAAACCCACAAGCTTGCTGCCATTCAGCTGGCAGAGGTGTTTTTCATAAGGAGTCTGAAAGCACTCATTGAGCCCATGGTCAGGGGAATTACTACAAGAACTATGAAAGGGGAAAAAAAAACATTACATTCATATCAGTCACAGAGACTGTATGAACAGCAGACATGTCCCCCGAGGACTGCTTCAACCAATAGCTCCACAGGCAGGAAGCAAAGGAATTAGCAAAACCCAGTATAAAACAAAAAATCATTTATATCAATTAGACAGTGGGTACCTGTCACCTAAACAACTTGGGTATTGATTGTAACAACCAGTCTTAAAGATTTATTTCCTGTTCCCATTGCAATCCTTTAGCTGAAGATGTTATTCCTTTGCATTTTTGATGACAGAAGCATAAGCTCAAAAGTATTTATATTCTTTCAAGATACAACTCTTTTTAAAACCAAAAACTGTATTTCTTGTGAGTTTTCAAACATACTGACTACCCAACCATTCCAAAGTCAGATATTTTAAGACCGTTTCAGTATGGCTGAGAACGCTGCCATTGTCTTGCTGAGCAACAAAGGTTGTAAATATTTGCAATTTCACATCTTCTATTCGGATTTGTCTAATCTTTAAGGGACAAGGACATATGCCAGTAAAATTTAACACAACATTTTAAGTTTAGCACTTGAAAATACCCTTTTAATACACTAAAGTGGAGGGTAAGATTGCATAATGTTGTGTCAGGCAGGGTGCAGTATGTCCTGCAGTGTGCTACACAGTCTCCTGTAGTACATTGAGTTACTGGTCATGATTTCTATTTAAAGGTATTCTGGAAATAGCTAAACTGTGAAAAGCTGTATATTCAGACAGTTCAGTAAAATCAGCAGAATTTGGATTTTATTTAATTGTGGTTTGGAAAGGTAAGGAGGATTTATATGACAAAAAGGAGTTCCAGCTAATGGGAACTGAACTTTTCCCATCTTTCCCAGGAATACTCATAATGCTCAGCTGTAAA
This sequence comes from Agapornis roseicollis, assembly GCA_002631895.1. Classification (NCBI taxonomy): domain Eukaryota; kingdom Metazoa; phylum Chordata; class Aves; order Psittaciformes; family Psittacidae; genus Agapornis; species Agapornis roseicollis. Next base: position 38,898 of record NDXB01017968.1, read on the forward strand.
TAACATTATCTGGGCCAGTAGCAAAATATATAGTTAAATCAATGGAGAATAATAAACTTTTTTAATATGCTAAGCTTTGACTATCTGACTATGGCACATATGCATACATTTAGACATTTATATAGATATGTTCACATACACACATAAAATGCACATTGTGCACCTCCAAAGGTTTCTTCCTAATAAATAATCCTCTTTAGTCTTACAAAATCCACTGCTATTGGTTTTGGAAATGAAAAATAGTTAGCAAGTGCACTGACTGCAAATCAAATGTGTTAGCAAAAGGAAAGTGCTTCACAAACGAAGCACAAACAAGTGTCATTTAAATAGATTATAAAGCAGTACTCATTTTTAAGGACAATATAAATCCAACACATTTACCACAGGCATAAGTCATGTTCATCGTCAACAATTCCCAACCCTTTCCTCAAATAAGTTTATTTTTATCCACTTCCAACAGATAGTTTCCTTTTACCAACCTGTATGAGGTAGCGGAAGTTTCAGTCTCACAATTGTAACCACAACCAAATGTGGAAAACGGATACATGAGTCCAACACTTGCACACCACAGCAAAGATTACAATACTGTTTTATAAGCCTGAAAAGTTAACTCAGAATGTCAAACTTCGCTTGCTGGAAAGTTCTAATTCGCAAGTATTTTGCCCTTAAACATGCTTATTCTATTATAAAGTATGAAAGACACAAAGTTTCTTTAATGTAAAAGAACAGAAGAGACCTTTGCTTACTTGCACAGAGCATAAAAAGATTAAACACAAAACTTCAGTCTGTGGAATAAAACCGGAATTTAATTAATATATTATTTCGTGCTGCTTTTTAAGCATAAGAAACTTACTTTCTTCTTGACATTTCACCTCAATCGGATGATCACTATCAAGTTGATATATTTAACAGAACATGTTATTCAAGAGATCACAGGTGAAGCTATGCAGACATTTGAGACCTCTTCCAAAGAATACATACTTTGAAAAGACTTAGAATTTAAAGTTTGTCCACTGGAAATTAGTATTGGCTTAACAGAAGATGAGGCCTAAATTGCTGATTGAAATCCAAAATAAATAAATACTAAAATTAAGAATTAGCTAAACAAAGCTGAAGAAAGGGGGGTCCATTTTGATCAGTCCCCCTACTCCCACATGTGTAAGAGGTTTCAAGCAATAAATCTTGTCTGATAAGAGGAAACTTTGTGAGACTTGACTGTCATGTCAAACAATAATCTCTGTAAATATCACAAAGATCTGATTCTCACTGGGACCAAGACGTACCTCAGTGCTTCTGTAAATTTCTCCTACATCTACTTGAATTTCTATATATCTTTAAATCTCACTTTCAAGTCCACACATTAAGGACAGTACTGAATGGAGGAAAGTGGTATAACTGAAAGAGCAAATAAAAAAGGAATATGTAAAGATTTCACTACATCTTTCAGATACATAAGGTGTACATCTTCATGTAATGATTTTTATTTTATATCTAACAGTTAGACAGTAATAACCTCCTGTTTGGAAGGATCAGCAAGTGCTACATAAGGGAATACTTGTAGTTTAGTAAGTTTTGAATACTTACAGGCAAGTTTCCCAATTGCTATCCACTACTAAAACTGAGTCAGCAGCAGAATTCAATCACTTAGGACACAACGTGATAAATAACTTTTCCCCATGAAGTAACACAAGAATTGTTAGCGAAGCGAAAATAAGTGAGGATGATTGTGACTAAAATCTTAGGTTCAAGACAATCTTTAGTTCAAGACAGTATCGGTCCTGGCCATCTGTCCACCTGTTACACTGGAAGTTGCTACACATGTAACTGGGATACTGAAAGAAATGTGCATCTCAGCTGTGCCTGTTTACAATTCAGCATGTTGGTACCAACACAACTGAAATTTAAGCAAAGGTAGATGCAAACTGGTTAAACTCAGACACAAGTACATGGGGCAGGTTGCTAGGGAGCTGCAGAATTTCATGTGAAGGCTGCAGAACGCTGTTGGATCTGAACAGGCTATTTCTCAGAGCCCTGGCATTCAACAGACTTTTTTCTTTGGAATTCATACCAAAAGTGCCAATGCTTTAACCCCCATTGCCATCAATCTGACAGGTTTTCTAGTTCTGAATTGAGAAAATAAATATTGCATTTTGGAGAAGCTTAGCCCTTGCTTGTTAACAAACTGTGAAGGCACAATCCCAATATATAGAACCAAAACAATTGAACTGTGCCAATAATGCAAAGAAACTTGTTGATGTTTTTACACTGCTACATACAAATTTCCTTTTTAGATTTGACAGAAACTACTCATATTTTTTTCTTCTTAAAGTAGTGAATCAGACAATCCTGCTTTAGTGCAAAACCAAACAAAAGCTATAACCTACAATTTGTGATCTGTTGCAAAAGAATGTACATATTTAAGATCTTATTGCTGAGCAATTGTATTGTGTCCAGGATAATTATGGCTGCTCCAGGTCCTTTTTACTCCCCATTCTTCCCAGAGACAAAAAGAATATAAGCAAAGATTAACACAAGGGTGGTGTGAAAGATGTATAATTTTTTCTATTATTTCTAAAAGCCTTTTCCCTACTGAGGTCAGATGACAAGACCTTTGAAATGTCTTTTCCTAAGACTGGGAAAAAAAGTCTTGTGACAGTGTCTGTGGTAATCAGTACCTCTTTAGCTCAGCACATGACTTCAGAACACTCAAAACCCCACAGCCAAACTACTTCACACTAGAAAGTACTGTCCCTTCTCAATATTATTTTTTCTCATAATCTGTGATTAATAATTTAGCCAGTAAAATGAACCAGTTTAGTGCAGATTAAAAACAGGAAAATGCACAGAAAGGATAAAGGAAAAGAAATAGAAATTAAGGTAATGCAAAATCTTATTTATCCGCTAGATTACTGTGAAATGTTCTGTAAGTCCCTCCATTATGGCATGACTGCACATCACCTCTCAAGGAACAGGCTGGAGGCAGCTGTTCCAAGTATCTTGTTTGTTTCAATAAATAAAACAAGAACATATTTTTAGATGCTTGGGGTTCTTGCATACTCTATCTCATGGCGAGATACTGTTCTATTGTTTTAATCTTTATATTTAATGAACATATGATACATTTGTAGGCACTTTATAAGCCCCAAGTGAAAATCAGTTGCTACCTGGAATTTCTGTAACCTAAATTGTAGAAACGCAACTGTAGGATATATGTAGCGCAAGAAACTAGTAGCAGAACACAATATAATGTAATGGCCGTAAATCTTGTGCCGCAACATTTTATTGTTATTTCCTGGTTTTCAGTGTGTCAAGGGAATTGCAAAAAGGGAAAGAAGTAAAGAAAAAGATTAAACAGGAACAAAAAAGATGAGACAGGGAGACTCTGCAAGGGGAGGTCAAGTCTCTAAAGAATAGTTCAGAGCTGCGGCAGGCTTTTGTAAAACATTCAGTCAGCACATGTTATTGAAAGTCCAATTAAATGGTTAAACAACATTGTGCAAAGTTCTTTGAAGTGTCTTTCCACAGCAACCCCAGCAGCCTGGAACTGGTTGCAGTCTTTTTCTTCATAGATTTGTGTATCTAGGTTCTGCATTAGAACAGGAGACCTTCCCAACCTTTTTTGCTCCCAGAAGCATGGGAAAGCAGGATGGTTCAGTCAGCTTCATTCTACCCTACTTCCACTGCATGAAGTCCAGCTTTGGAGGCTGTCCAAAGTTCTCACCAACTGGCTTGTCTGATATTTTTCTTGGCATATATATGTGATAAAATAGAATCTCATCAGCATTGGAATAACCAGTCCCACGTGGTATTCATACAGCCCTTCTATCAATTAGCAAAAATACCCTCAACTGTCTCCAAGAAAGCTCTCAGATGACTTTTCATCAAAAAGCTGCCGGATTCTGATAAATTGGAGGAACGCTGAGATAGCAACATCCCCAGTCTTGATGCCCTTGCACTGAACATCCTGTCAACAATTCCCTTCTTCTATAAAGAGCGAAATCCAACTGCAGAACCTCTGCTGTCAACACAAGGAGTGAAATAGTGTCTCAGAGATAATGATTTCACACATTCAGTCTGTATGGCTGAAAATCAACACTTTTAAACATTGCCCTGAGATGACTGTGTTTGCCACTGCAGATGTAGAAGCACTGGTATGATGTTTTCCTGGCAAAACAACCTACTGTGTATTTTGCACCAGGTCGAGACTGAGAGGTAGATGCCATGAAGTTAAGCATGACTTAATGAGTTACCACTCACTGCTGAGCCATGATAACTGACAGCATTAGGCCTCCCCAATCGCTGCATTTGTGCAATAAAATTAATGCACGTTAATGTAAGCCAACTTCACAGCCGCAGCAGAAAAAGAGCCTACACTGGCAACTCATTAAGCTAGAGTAATTTGCTTGCTTCTGATCATTTGTAAATTACCTTCACCTAACAAACGATTTTATGATGTAGTCACACATAGAGAGCAATGTAGTAATCTGACATAAACAATGTCTATAAAACCCCATTCTTGGTGAGGTTATTTCTCTCCTTAGCAGGGAATAAACTCTCTGATGGAAACATCTTTAGTTCTAGCTAACACTAAATGAGTATCATAAAAAATGTTCCTTGATTATTAACTGAAATTTTAAGACTGGGTATCAATCATGATTGACTTTTATTCAAACAACTGTTTATGGAAAGCAATATAGTAGTATTCATAAACGCTATAAATACTGATGACAGTTTCATACAAGTCACGAGGAGCATGGAAAGGTTGAGCAGGGGCTGGGCACTCACTTCTACTGCAAGATTTAGTGGGCATCATATTAAGCCTGTGGGAACTAGGTTCAAAAAAGGCAAAAAATGAGATATTTGCTGATAGTACCAGCAACAGACCTTTGGGAAAGCCGTGCCAGAGAAGTGGTAGATGGAATAACAACTTCAGCTGATGGGGAGAAAAGAAACCAGCAGTTACTGCATAGTCAGCCCAGTAATCTCCCTACTGAAAAGGACAGGATAATATCCATTGTTATGAAATAAATAGTTTATATATAGGTTTTGAGCTTAGGAATGCTATGTCTTCAAGTCTCATGCTGAGCCAAAGAGAAGCTTATCATTGCAAGAACATTAAAATTAACAGATACAGATACTGTCACAATATTTTCTTTTCCCATTCTTAGAGAAATACATTTTAAAGCTCATGTCATTTAATTAAAGACAGCTGTGAGAACATCAGGGAGAAGTATCATCTATGCTTGCCCTATAATCCTTCTTCAGAAGGATCAGTCTGCTTAAGGTCATTGCTGATGAAAGTAATACTGGGGGTTAAACAGACTCTTGTTCCAAACAACTATGGCAGCTCCTTTGTAGATATCCTGGGTTTGCATTTCCATACAAGCACTCCAACCAGTGTTACCTGAATGTAACACTGAGTGAAACCCAGCAAACAGTCAGGTTAACAGTTTCCTCCTGACTCTTCCTTGCTACCAAGTAATCCAAACCAAGAATAGAGGCAAATGAAAGAGAAGAGAGCGCAGCAGTACTTTTCCTCCAGAAATATGCATGCACATGCAGTTGCTTTCTTATATTGCAGTAAGGCACATTTTAAACTCAGCAACTCTCACAGTAACCTAATTTTGTCCTAGGAAGTATGCCTCTTAATCCAAGACAGAAGCTAAATTTGTCTAGTGAATTACTTCCTCTGAATAATTCACTCAGTTTTACTACACCCAAATTCTCTATAGAGAAATGCTAAGCTTGCTAACCCAACACTACAATTATGTTGGCATTTCCTTTAAAAGTCTCTTGAAAATTCTATTTTTTCTAGCTATTTTCATCTTGATTTACTGGCTGCTTATGTCAGCATAAAGCTGCCTTGAACTTCCTTGATACAGAATTAAGCTAAATTTGTGTTTCATTTAAAATAGACTTATGCCATTCTTTAATGTGCTCAGATATGGGTAAGACTCTAAACTCTACATATTTCCAGCTACATGCTACAGCTTTCTGTATTAATAAGAAGCATTAGATTTAAAAATAAAATGCATATTATTGCAGCTTTTAAATTACCCCTGTCCTGTGGAAGAATGTGCCAGTATTTTTGCAAAGACTGCATTAGTTAAATATAATTCGTAAGGGTCCGAAAATCTCAATGACAGCTACTACAATAGGTTTAAGGCTAGAAAAGGGACTGCAAGGTGAAGACTGCAATAGTGAGTTTCCACTATTTCAACAGTTACGCTCATTTGCAGTTCCCCAGGATATTTATCACATAACTCTTATGGCATCTACATTCTGCTAAATATTAGAAGCATTAGTGGATAGCTGATGATTCACTCAAACAAATCTACAATTGAATAAAGCAGCTGTCAGACTTGACTAAGGAAGGAGCTCTTTCTAACTTCATGAAGTTTGTTAGCTGTTCAGTATAGGGCAAACATGTATAAAATCCATATCAGAATATGAATTAAAATGGTACCTGTACCATTGGAATGGCTGTGTAGAAACAGTTAGTTCCAGATATAGAAAACCCAGAAGTCCCAGAGAAAACCTACTTACCCATCTACTGACATGGAAATCTTTGTTTTCACATTGTTTAATTTCTACAAGAGCAACTAGAAATAAAAACAAGCCAGAACTCAAGGGAATAAACATTGTTATAGCTCAGGACAGTGTTAGCCCAAGTAGATGGCTGTATGAAGTACAGCCATGTACACTGCATGAAGGGAGAGGATGAAGCCAGCTTCCCCAGAGAAGAGACACATAATAGCCTCTTCCCTTGGTGTTTACAGGTCTAATGTTAGGTTTCGAATGTCTAAGTTAATTTGCTTTTACTCGTCTCATTTGAGGGGATCCAAGTATCATTACAATCATGTCTCAGTTTGTTTTGAAACACACAATGCGCAAGGACTTGAAGATCATCTACTTGCCATGGGCAGGGATATCTTCCACTAGACCACATTGCCCAAGGTTATGTCCAGCCTGGCCTTGAATGCTGACAAGGATGGAGCATTTACCACTTTTTAGGCAACCCATTCCAGTGCCTCATCACTCTCACAGTAAAGAACTTCTAAGTTTAAACCCATCACCTCTTGTTCCATCACTACAGTTCCTAATGAAGAGTCCCTCTCCAGAATCCTTGTAGGCCCCCTTCAGATACTGGAAGGCTGCTATGAGGTCTCCATGCAGCCTTCTCTTCTCCAGGCTAAACAGCCCCAACTTCTCAGCCTGGATTCATATGGAAGGTGTTCCAGCCCCCTAATTATTATATGAAATCACTGAGCACTCAATTTTAAGGCTACATGCCATAGCCTCTTTAGCATCTTCCCAATTTACCTGTGTTACTGATGTTTTCTCTACTAGCAGAAAAATAAGCTTCAGTATTCTGAAATAGCCATATCCCTGCCCTTCACCTTTTGAACTGTGGGCAGTATCTCTCCTCCCTGTGACCTGTCTTCTTGACACTAAATTTACTGCAACATCCGAGCAGACTTAGGAGGGTGAGTGCTCTACAGAATGGCCTAAAGAGACATTCAGGGTACTAGGGGCACACAGCTCTGACTGTGCCTTGCTTCCCCAGGGGCTCCTCACTGGGCCCAGGGGGCATGCCAACCAGCCCGGGGGGCTGTCAGCCCCTGCCTCAGCAACACCCCAGCAGGGTCTGTGCCCACACCAGCCTGTTGATGTTCCTGCCTGGGCTTCTTACATGGACATGACTTGATGTGCCACCTTGCGCTGACCCGGAGGTGGCTCCGTCTCTGGTCAGTCCATCATCATATGCCCAGCCTTGCCCTCCCTACTGCAGGGCTTTGGGCTGCAGTGCTGTTCACCAGGGGCAGCTCCAGCCCAGCGGCCACTTGCCCCATTGCCACTTGTGGAAAATGCAAGAGGGAGGCAAGAGGAAATGGAACATCTCTTCAACCACAGCAAATCTGCCAGTCTCAAAACATGCTATAAATCTCAAGTGTCAGAGAGGGTGTGTGCATGTGTGTGAGGCAGAGAGCTGCCAGCTGGGTGGTTTTTTTTAACATCTGCTTTTACTATCCCACAAAATAACAAATACAAACACTCCCACATTAAATACTTCTAAGACCCTGACACAAGAAAATACCCAGCAGCCACTTGTGCCAGGCAAAAACATATGGCCAGAACTGACTGCCAAAACCAGTCTATCATTCCCACTTTAAAACTGCTAGTCAGCTGGGAAAAAAACAACACGATTTCAAATATCTCAGTGTCACAACAGAATTCTATGAATTTGCTATATTCTCTGAACATAAAAATTAATTTGATCTATTTAAAATATATACAATGTAGTCATTTACAATCACCCTTTAATTATATCAAATGCATAAAAGTGGGTGTGTACACATATATATAGAGATACATATGTATGAATAAAATCCCCAACTCAGAATGTAGTTATTTCAGTACAAAGTGAAATCCTTATTCACCAAGCAGATGTAGACAGGAACTTGCTGAGCAAGATGGGAGTAGGGGTGCAAAAATGCTTACTGGGAACATGACTCAAATATTATTCAAATATGAAAAATCAGAAACGCCAGATCATAATGAAATGCCGAAATAGAGCAGGAGGCCTTGGAATGATAGAGGGTGATGGATATAGTATGTCAGTTGAATACGATGGGATAAAAGTTGTGAAACATTTCTGATACCGTACAAGCAACTTTGCTCCTGTTTTGTTGGGTTTTTTTAATCAGTACTAAGCAGAGCCAAGGCATGTACATATCACAGATACGCACACGACTGAAAACCATGTGGAGCTATACTGTGCCACATATTTACTGTATATCTTTCTTGCCACTTTACCACTGCCAATCTGTTTTTCTGGATTTAACTTTACTCTCCCATACATCAGCAACTTTGAAAAAGATGACATAATAACTTATAGTAATAAGTTAATACTAATAACTTAATAGTAATAACTGTGTCTCTCTCTGTTAGACCTAGGTCCATAGTTAACATGAAGTTAGATATTTAAGCTTGAAGAGAAGTTCAGATTAAGGAAGAAGTTCTTTACTGTGAGGGTGGAGAGGCACTGGTAGAGGTTGCCCAAAGAAGTGGTAAATGCTCCATCCCTGGCAGTGTTCAAGGCAGGTTGGACAGACATTTGGGTGACATGGTCTAGGATGACGCACCCCTGCCCATGGCAGGGGTTGGAACTACATGATCTTAAGGTCCTTTTCAACCCAAATCATTCTATCATTTCAAGGCCTGCAGGCTTACAATTTCACAGTATATTTTACTAAAGCAAAAAAAAATATGAATATATGTTGTTGCTTTTTTTTTGAATTAAGGACTAATATGGCTATATAGAGTAATACCACCATTAAAAAGAAGGCCTCACAATATGAAGTTTTAGCTTATCACCATGACAGATCAAAGTACCTCTGACATCAGATAAAGAAATAACTGTAAAGATTTGCTTTGACAAAAGCAAGAGCCACATAAATTAAAATGAGAATTAACAGCTGAACTGATGATGACGGGTGAATTGATTCCTTCTTGCTGTAGTGAAAGCTTATGGGAAAAAAATAATTGTTTTTCTTAGCTCAAGATTCATACTTTTTCCAAAAAACAGAACCTCGGAATTTTCATTGCAACTAGCATTGCATGAAGTTAAAATTTCTGCACAAGCAGAACAATAAATTTGCATTTGATTAAATGTAATTCTCTATACATGGCCTGTTTTTTGCTTTACATTGGGAAAGCTGAAGGTCAGTGAGAGTCAGCAAACACAGGCTGAGTGCAACCTTTGGTAGTGGGTCAAGCTGCTACCAAAATGTACCTACAAAGCAGAGTTCCACACATTTTCGTGCAAAAATCCCATTTTGCATACCTTACATCCATGGGTGGAAGACAGAAATGCACCACCATTTCTGTGAGGCACATGAGGCACAATGCAGTTTGGAACAGCAGAATCTGTCTTAACATTGTTTGGTTTTTAATGCTGACTGTGCTGACAACATCTTTCAGCTCTCTGAAGAAAATGTAGGAGGTTGGTATAAGTTATTATTTTGGGCCATGTGCTGTGTTTCCATTTTCAAAACCTGGTTTGAGACCTGAAAGAACGAGTAGACTTTTTTGCCAAAAAAAAAAAAAAAAAAAAAAAAAAAAAAAAAACCCAAAACCAAAATTCTTAATTTTATTAATATTCCCAGAAGATCCATCTCCATTTCACAAACACCTCAGCACTTCTCAAGATTTCTTTTCATTCTGTCTTTCTGACAAAGCAGGCACACAGCTGCAGCCAAGCACTCCCTGTGCCAGTGTTTTTGTCAATTAGTTTGAAGGAAATCACCCAGCACACAAGGCTGAGATTCTGATCAGGCAAGAAATTATAGTCTATTATGCAATTTTATTCTTGTCTGTGACTGACTGAACATCAAAGGGCCACTCAGCAGCAGCCACGGACACTTGTTAAGGTAAAAATAGTTTTGCAAAAGCAGATGGTGGAAGTGAGACACCGGTTGATCACAAATACTGGGTCTGAGTGTAGTATACTTTACATGAGGCTTTGAGAAATACAAAGGAAAGATTTTAACACATAGCATTCCTTTGCAGTATACTGACATTACAAACTGTATGGTGTTTTCAGATAGAGTGGAAGTCTGCCAAGTCCTCCTGATCACAATTTTCCTTCCCACCCAATTCAGAGTGGTCTGGGCATCAGCAGTTCTGTAACTGTAAATAGGTAAATTTTTTTCATAGCATATGCTCCAGACATCAGGACCAATGGAAACACAGCACACAGTACAAAATAATATCTTAATACTGACCTTAATTCTTAGCAATTGGTGGACTCAGGCTACTCTGGATCTTCAATAGTGGTGCCCTATTGTCTGTCCATGAAATACTGGTAAGCCTTTTCATCACATAAATAAACAGGACTGATGTAGAAATGGATGTGTTGCAAAACAGAAAGGAGCACCAAACACCATGATTAACAAAGTGTGAAACACCAGGAAAACCCAGAAGACCTCAGAAGCCTGAGGCCTGTATCCAGACAACACTCACCAGATAATTATTCTAGTGACCCGTAAGATTACTGGGAAAACACAGCAAATAAATTTCAGTCCACAAGAAAGCAATGCAGAAGGAAAACAATGAGAATAATGAAGCTAAGAAAGAAAAGATTGAAAATGGAAAAGAAAGAGTTCAGAGGAAGAAAAGGCTTCTCCAGGAAGAGGGAGGACCTACAGTAAGTGCCATGATTTAGAATGGTTTGGGTTGGGTAGGATCATCTAGTTCCAACACTGCTCCTCCCACTTCGAGGAATACAAATCCAAATATCTAAATAACCTTTTCTGAAGACCTTTTGGTGATATGGAGAACAACCAGATTAGTCTAGCCCTGTATGTAGTTCACTAAATCACCAGTGCTAGATGATTCTGTGTCACTAAGTAATATAAACAGAAAACTGTTTTGATCATTTTGACATTTCCATTAAACCACACAATTTAAGAAGCAGTGCATCAGAGAAAAATTACATGAGAAAGCCTTATTTTAAAAATTGAAGCCGAAACCAATATAGCTGATATAGTAACAACAATCCTGACCCCATAAACCACACTCCAAAAATATAAAAGGATCAAGAGCCTCAAGATTCATACTACACATGCTGAAGAGAGAGAACACAGGGGTGTCGGTCATTTTCCACAGCAAGGGATTATCCAGGAGCCCCCGTTCAACCATACATCTCCAATCCATCATGTGCCACAGCCCTATTACAAATGCTGCCTTCAACTTCCAAGTGGCATCCGGCTCTACGGTGCTTCAGGTCTGCTCTGCCTGGACTATCATGACTGACAAATAAGCTACACTGGAAGAGAGCCTGGTCCCATCACAGCAGTGAACCCGTGTTCTCCACAGCAGGGCCAAAATTTCACTCGAGAGGCCCAAGACTGTACATGATTCTTCTCCAAGAATTAAATTGCATATATATATATATAAATAAAATAGTAGAACAGAATGTTTTCATTTGAAGTCAACCAAAGAATGAATACAGATTAATTAAAATAAATGAATATTTTTGTGTTCAGTATAAAAGTGTGCTCCATTAACATACCCCTAAAATAGGTTTTAAAAGTATCAAATGCTGTGGGTATATTATTGCCATCTGGTTGAGAGTACAGAATTTTGAATATTTTAGAATCTATCAAATAAATATTTGGCTCACAAATCATAAATATTTATGAGGAAAAAATCTCAACTTTTTTTAAAGAAAAGGATTGTTAGCTTATTAAGTTACTAAAAATTATCCCTTCTGGGTACTTTTGATATAATTTTCTAATATTTACCTTTTTCCATGTCTGTGACCAACTACATGTTTATATGTTTTCAGAAAAATATCAGCATATTAAAACAGAATTTATTATATTGTGGCTATGATCAGGATATATATTTCTTTAAGTACAAATAGGTACTTGTTTAAAAAATACTCTGGCTATATAACCATACAGAATATTACTGATACTGTCATTCATATGAATATCAGCGACAGTAATATACATATAGTAAATACTCAGTCCAAGTAATGGAATAATATTTAATATACAGACTGAAAATATATTATTTAACTGTCAAAACAATTAGCATTCTGAAACCTAAAACCATTCTAGTGTAAGGGAACTGCATCTGTCCAGTTTTGATGCACTTGAAGTACTTTGATTCTCTCCTGCTGCTGTTTATAAATGCAAAGCAGTGAAAGCAGAATGATAGACTTAAGTATTGTTTTTGAAAATGGTGGAAGGATCTGCTTCCTGGTGCTCAGGTAGGACATTACTCAAAGATGTGAGAAAACGCAGATTTAAGGACTGTTCAGGAACTCTATTCATCAGTCCACTGAGTTTTTCAGATGGGATACACTCCAGCTCACTGGTGAATTTGTCATTCATTGAAATAAAACTTCAAACAGTTCATGCTTAACTGTTTTCTGAGTATCTGTAATATTAACCTGTGATACAGAAAAACCTTTTCAAGGTTCTGCTCCAATAAATAAGCAAGTATGTTACCAGAAAAAAACGTCAGAACATGCTATTTTTTTCTTTCACTGTCAACCAAAGCTGAGATGAAACTAGGATGAAAATCTGAATTAACCTATACTACTTCACAAAGCATTTGTCAGTCCAAATATGCATCAATCAAGCAATAAAATCAAACAAGTTGAAATATACACCTGACTGTACTGTATCTTGAGTAAGTTCTGTACCTGTTTTTAGATAAACAGAAAACAGGAACCTTCTTGCCAATTTAATGAATGTAGCAGAAAAACCTTCTAACAAAATAAGTTAGCAGATTGACCTGAATTAAGCTTCTAAATGACAGATGTGTGGCTTTTTATTCAATTATTATGATATTATTAATCTATTATTTTCTTGAATGTAATATTTATTCAGAAAAAAAATACTATCTCTTGTTAGTTTGATCTGTGTTACACTCAACACCAGTATCCACAGTGATTGCTGTTATCCTGATATGTAGGCCCAGTTTGCCTGAAGAGTTTTTGGTATAGTAAACAAGCACTGCAATTCACTGCATAAGACACCATTGTGCTCTTATGTGCAGAGAACCATCAGCAGCACCAGGGATTCAGCTTGACTTACTTGTAGGAGAGAAGATTTCTTGCAAAGGTGCCACTAAGAATTCCCTAAGGTGGTAGACAGATATTAAATTTTAATTGTGTACAATTTTTAGCAACGGTGATCACTGAACCCCTACAACAGAAGAAAGAAGGCTCAGAGGGGATGGTCAAGGGCAATGTGGTCCTAAGGCTCATGGAAGGATGTAGGGAGTGAGTGATGACAGCTGCTGCAAAAAGAACTGAACTTAGTGCCATACAAAGAGGCCCAGAGGGTGGCTTTCATCTAGATAAATGGCTTTATCAGCTGAGTGGAACAGCCAGCTGCAACCAGTTTATTGGATCAACTGGTTATGTCAACTGAGTGAACCAACCAGTTGTGTAATGTTCATCCTGAATCAATGAAAGCTGAGCAAATGTCTTCCCGCATGCACCAAACTAGCACAGGGTGGTTTATACACACCTCTGCCAAACAGAGTATACAATAACAGAACAATGAATAAAAAGAATTTTGAACAGCAATGTATTTGAACTGACTTCTTACTCCATGTATTCCTTCCTGGCCACCGGGGACAGCAATCACATCAGTGAGTGTATTATACAGACTGCTAAGAAGCAGCACATTCACATCATGATTCAACTGTATATTAAAACTGCTGTATACTGAAAAGTGTAATTTGTACTGACATTATGATTTGTGTGTATTGTTGTATTGCTGTGCTAACCCAAAATCCCATGTAAAATCATATAACTTCAGATAAGTCAATTTGTTATTAATCACTAAACCTCCCACACCTGAAATACCTCGAAGAAGATGGTGACAAAGTACTGGGCCTTACTTTTCCAGTGCTGTGAACTAATAAAACCTTTACCAATCAATACATTAAGCACACTAAAAACAAAGTCAGAAGTTCATAGACTACAAGGAACACACATTAAGACAAGATCAATATTGAAATGTGACCCTGTGACCTTCCTTTGGTTGTGCAGCTGTGCCATGAGATGGATTTCACTCTCCCGTCTCCTCATCGAATAGGTGATACTCTGATAGGTCATTTTCAGTAAATTATTTTAATCATTAGAATTCATGAGGTTAACTGTGGCTCCTGGACTGCAACAGAACTTGTTCTCCAAGTAGTGTTACTTTGTTCAACATGTCATATCAGAGTAAGTCAAAGCCCTGTAAGTAAGCTTTTGTGCTGAGGCAAAGCATACATTAAAATGATGAATTGTTGGGAATCCTGATCAGTGAGAGGTAAATTTGTATTTCTCTCTTGAATAAATTCCACTGTCTCACATTTGGTTTGTAGAGTATAGAATCATGCATTTGGTGACAAAACAGGCCTACTCAAGCAGGTGGATGCCCAGCCAGCTCTCAATCATTGTCACGACTCAGGGAGTAACTGCATTTTTTTCAAGCAGCTATTGTTTGCAGAAATAAATCACAGCAAAAAAAAAAAGCGGAACTGACATGCCATCTTTTTGTTAATTTTAACTGCATATCTACTGCATTTGACATCTTAAAAATTAATTTTCCTAATAGCCCCTTCTAGTTGTGGAATAAGTCATGTCATTATCTACTGGCCTCTGGCACTAACATCCAGCTTCTTTTACAAAACCTGAAAACCTCTACTGTGAAGAAGCTAAATATAATAAATAATAAGCTACCACAGAATTCTTCCAGATTTAGTTTGTGCTCGGAATTTCTGAAGATGATTATAATCAAAAGTATAGAATTAACTTCAAAAATACTAAATAACTGAGGTTGTCAGAAGGGATTACAGATGTTTTCTTCAGCTGTCACACAAATAATTCCCAGCTTTCTGATTATCTAAGGACTAATGTATATCCTTGGGAAGTTGAACTGAAGCTTTATCATATAAAAAACAATCAACCACATACTAAAAACCCTCCTGTTCTATAATCTTTCCCATCCAAAAATACATGTCCCTCTGCTAATAACCTACAGCGACAGTAACAGTATTTCAACACCAGATCCTGCTTGAAGTCCACACCTAGTACTTGTTTTCTGTAGCCTTTTTCTGAAAATAGACCCACACACTGGCTCCAAGTAAGGTCAATCTGAAGAAATACCGTATGTAGCAACGACTTTGTCTACAATTTTCATTCCTATGTTTTGAAATATGTTTATTAATGCCAAGTATGGAAGAAGCAAAGCAAGTATCTACAAGGGAAAAGAAAAACCTTCAGGACTTTCACAGAGACCTCAGAATCATGCCTAAGGGCAGAAGCAATCTTTATGTTAACAGAAATGTTGGGGCAGCAATTGTCTCTTTCAGAACAATCATCCTCTCAGATAACAACAGGGTGACAGCAATCAGGGCAAGTTTTTCCTTAGGCAATCTGCATAAATGTGCAGGCTGCTTGTTCATGCCTCACTCCTTACTGTCTCCTACTAGTGAGCACATTTGGCTGCCAAGGTGAAATCAAGGCAGAATCAGAATCCTGGAAGCAAGTTACCCCTTCTCAAATCAGATCCAAATATAGGCGGAAATACAGGTGACAAACTAATGTCACCACCTGACTTTCTTTTTCTTTTTGTTTTTACTTCCTTTTTTTCCCCCCTTACATAGAAACTAAAACCTATCCAAACTTAAAATATATATTACATTAAATTAATAGTCACTGGATTTTCCAGTCATTTCATGTAGACTTTCATTGCTACAGTGCAAGGCAGAAAATAGACTGCATGACGGAGAAGGAAAATATAAAACCAAAAAGCTTACATACTGTTGAACTTCATCAAAATTATAGTATCAAAGAATCATATTTTAGTCACAAATATCATAGCTTCATTAATCAACAGCTGAATTACATAAATCTGCACTTTGTGAGGTATATCTCAAGATGAAACTTTTCCAGAAGTCTGAGATTTAACAACCACATTTGTCACAGAAATAACTGGAAGAATGAGAGGGGGAATGGGGAAGCAGCCCTCTCAAAAATGTTCACAACCTATTTATAGCAAAAGTTCTTTCATATTGAAACTAATGTAATACAGATCGTTAAAGTGGAGGAAACACGATTTAACACCCTAGAAAATAACATGCATGGACATTTAGCACTACACCTACACTGACAAAAGAGATACTCCCAGAAACCTCTTGAGCCACAATCTGTAAACAAAGAAAAAAAAAACATTGTGGAGACCATAATCACTTTTAGGGTTCATTAGAAGATAAATTGCCTTTCTAATTAACACTATACACAAACACATCTTGAAAATACTGTGCATATACTTCTGTGAAAATGATTATGCAAATAACGTGTATTTGCAAATTTGTTGACTGTGCCAAGATTTCTATTTATTCAGTGGAGTAGTCTATCAGGTCTATCCAGTAAAGAACGTAGGATTTAGAAATTATCATGCATGTAACAATATAAATTTACCCAATAGCCAACCATTTTTTCTTCTTATGAATAATGCATACAATAAAAAAAAGAATATGCATAACTAACATCTGACCAGAAAACTAATATGTATTTTTATGTAACTAGCATGCATATACAGCATGTAGCTGATTATTATTTTTTTATATATGTATATATATATATACATATATGAGACGCATCTTGCAGGTAAACACTACACATTTTTTTTCAGTTTGAAAGAGTGGAGTGACATCACAGTTAAACTGAAATGAGCTTCTGATTTATAGACATGTTTTGAACACTAAAAATCAACATGCATGCTCATATTGTCTTGGAAATTATTATCCTTGACTGCTGTAGAAGTCTAGTACTAAAATGTACAGTATTTTGTTACTGTATTTTTGTCACTTTACAGATATAAAAGTAACACATGTAAGCTAAATTAGTTCTCTAAATCCCCTCTCAGATCAACAGAGAGTTTAGCACCTGCAAGCATCCATCCCACTAGCTATAGAAGGAGCTCAGACAAATAGGTTGGCCTTCTGGAACAGCAATGCATTTGTAGTAAGCCGATAGCCTAAAGACATGCTCATGACACAGTTTTAAGAAGACAGGATACCTATAGGCTGCTATAGACAGATATAGAAGAGAAAGGCTTGCAGGCACAGAAGCACTTCCTCAGGTCAGAAATACCAGCTGCAGCCTTTGAAGCTACATGGAAGTTGACAGTGATGAATGTATTTTGATGACCTTGGCCCACCTAAAAGGTCTAGGTATAAATTACAGCAAATTGTATTAGCAGTGTACAGGTTATTGGCAACAGTGACAGCTAATGTGGTCCTAAGTAGTTGATTAGTTTTAGCCATGTAAAACTTTAATCATTTATCCATGGGAGTATTCAATGCATTTAAACTACCACAAACACAACAGTCATGCAGGCTACATCTGTAGTCAATGGAGATAAACTGGTAGGATAAATGATTCTATCAAAGTGACTCAATTCTTTCAATTTGAAAAACTGGTTTGAGATCAATCCTACCCTTGGTAAACATTTCCTGAAATACTGCATACTATTTCTCTCTCTCATTCATGCCTATGAACCCACTAAGGCTGGCCACAGATATATCTCATACATTCTTCATACCCGGAAGTGATATTTGAAAAAATGTTGGGAATAAAACGCAAAAGGCATCTTCAGATTATATGACACATTACAGCAATCATCTTTGTGAACACTGCCACAGGGTTCAATTCATCTTAATGCTGCAATGTATAAACCACAATGTTTGGGTTAATGGCACTTCACTGGCTGCATCTCATGCATATGCTAACCTACATGTGCTTGGATCTGCTGCATATATTATCAGTCTCTATCTCCAGTCTATTCAGAGAGATATTGTCTCCACCTTAGAAGACAACTTTAATAATCAAACTTTCTAAGTTAATTTGATGCTACTTTCTAAATATTCAATATAAGGTATAAGCCACTTACAAAGCACATGGTTCCATAGAAAGATAAGCATCTAGTAAGCTTCAATTACCAGTATATCAAAAAAATAAACTGATGACACTTGCTGACCTTTCTACAGAGTTTCTCATGAAAAGACCTCCAATGTTAATGTAAGCATTTTACTATTAGATGGGAAGTACTAGACAGTATTCCAGCAATAAATTAAATGTACAGGATGATATTTTTCCTAACAATATCCCTCTTTGTTTCATTCCAGCATAGTCTGCTTTTTATGTATAGCCCTTAGCTATCAGCAGCTTTTATTCCCACGAAACCACAATGATTTTCTCATAGTATAAATGCCAACTCATTGTCACAGAGAAAGAACGGACGTATAGGACAAATTCCATGAGTTATAAAAGGTCTCCTGGGAAGCCTATCTGAACACAGTGTGAGCACAGAACCTCTGGTCTGGGTTCCAGTTCACAGCTTCGCTCATGGGACCATCATTTTGATTAAAAAAAAAAAAAGAAAAGCAGTGGGAATGTTACAAAATGATTGAGGAGAGCACCTAAGCAATGGAAGCTTGTACATGCTCACCAACAAACCTGCACTACTGGTACTTTTGCTGATGATACTGCTTTCAAGGTGCAGCCTTTGTTTTGCCTCAGTGTTACTGTGCCATGATCAGCCTGACTTCACACAGTGCACAGCTTGAGAGCACAGACCAGGGTTCAGGCTGATAGCACCAGCATTCAACACCGACATACAGAATTGACATGATCTTTTCACCAGGGCTTCTTTTTACGGGGCTTCTACAGCCTTGATGTGAAACACCAAACCAGATGATCAAAAAATACAGATGCTGTCTGGCACATTTTCCAAACACAGCTATGTGTACACCACACTCACCTAAGCTACTATTTGTTTTTTTTTACTGCTCACCTTATGGGTAACTAAATTCCATGCTGGCTTAAGCACTTCTATTTTTTAACTATCTACAGTTAGATCTAGCTCTTAGTATAATTGTGAAATCCTTTGGGGTTTTACTTAGATGAAGAGTGTTAAATAAATATAAATTCATCATTGCTAAAACAGTGGTGGTGTTTGCTGAAAACAAATTAGCAAATTCGAACTGGAAAGAAGCAATCTGCTTTTACACTCAATTAAAATAAATTCCTCCACTGCACACTTCTTTGCCCTCCGTTAATACTCAATCTTCCTCTGAGTTCCTCAACAAATGCTTATGAGGAGAACTTTACTTAAAGACAGAAATTCTTTCATGTCCATAAAGGCCTCACTTTGACCTAAAAGACTTCAAATTCATAGACATGCATCTACTTATCTGTCTTCCAGAACTGGACTAAGTCAAACAAACATTAAGTGGCCAAATTGGAAGCATGGTTCCAAATATTCTTTGTGTTTCCAGTGATTTTGAACCTGCACTTTCTTACATAAGGAAAGTTGTTTGAGCATTTCAGTACATTTGCTTATGATCATCTATCTTCTGTGCTAGAAATACTATGCTTTTGTTTAATGCAGTAACTTTTTTTCTTATAATTTTCTTGCTATCAGTATTATAATATATCCTTGCAATCATATGACGACTTCTCCAAAAAAATTAAAATTATTAGAGAAAGCAACTGCTTTGAAGAAAGAATTAACCCTGGTTCAGTCTGTAAAAAGCTCCCAAGACTACACTGCAGACCCTCCATAGACTCCACGTTGATGAGACGAGAGAACACCTTGAAGTAGAAGTGCATTTAGCTGAAAGGGGGAAACAAACCAATCGATAGGACTTTTCCCTTAAGTGATTGCTTCATGTCATTCTGCATCTAGTATACCCCTCTGGGAAGCTGGGATCTCAAATAATAGAAAAAGACTACTAAACGTATAGTTGGGCATATAATGCCTGTGACTTGAATGCTGGAGATTAAAGCAAAGAAACATAGACAACCTCTCAAAGCAGAAAAAGGACAGAGGGAATATTTAAGCTGTTCTCTAAGACATTAGAGATCACAGCAGCATTTTCTGAGATGCCTACATTCTGGAGGCCAGAATGCACAACTGAGCAACTGAGGCAGATTTATAATTATTACAAATTGGGGAATTTCTAGAATATAAAAAGCAGGTATGGAAAGAACGAACTTCAGCTGAACCAAAAAGGAAATTTTGTTGGTGGCACTCAAGTATACCAGATGAGAGCACAGTGATATAAACTAGGGAATGCAGGCTGGTACAGAACAGTCAAGTTTGGAACAACACATTCTTCAGGGCAGAGGGCATTAAAACATCTTCAAGAAAAGCTGATAACATCAAGGGATTAAGCAGTGAAGAGCAATCTCACCAACTAAAGTTCACTTTAAATACCACTTAAAACATCTGAGCAAACCAAGATCAAAAATCAGTGTGTTTCTACTCAGACACCAAAAAAATAAAGGAATAAAATGGAATGCATGGCTCTAATTGACAATATTAACTGAAAAGGCATGTCTGCCATAACTGAAAAAAGGTAGTTAGCAGGAGACTGGTAATACCAAAGAATGAGTTATATTAGAATGGACTGCAGGATGCATCTGTGAAGAATTATTAACATATGCTCAAGAAAGTCTTGAGACCAATGAAGTTCACTAAGGAACAAGATTTCTAGAGGTTGAAATTGAGTGGCTAAAAAAAAGCAAGAATATAGCTTGAGGAGTACTCAGTTATCTGACTAACATAACAACAGTGACTGAGCTTGTAAAAAAAATCATTGAGATGCAAGATTAAAAAATACATATTAATGGGAGAATCCCCTTAGTAAATATAGAAACAGACATGGGAGGACTGTCATACCTAAATTTTGGATACCTTTAGTGACCATTTCTAATCCTGAGTGACAAGGAGTCCTCCTGGTTGAAATACAAACTGTGATCATGATGCACAAAACTTAAACAAAATCATCCCTTTACTATTACACAATAGACATAAGAAATCCAAGGAACCATAAGAAAATATTTTTCAGTAAAGGAAATTAAAAGGAGGAGCTAAAGAATGAAGCATCGGCATCAGTGGAGTAAGTGTTTAAAAGCTCAAGCTCAGAACAAAAGTATACCAGTTCTCACAAAAATTTTAAAAAGCCAAAAAAAGTTAAATGGTGAAACAGAAGGTTATTTGAATTCAAGAAACAGCGCAATTTGAGAACATACAGAGGCAAACAGATCAGGACAAAATGGCAGACTTAACGGCAAGTAGAAATTTGGCATTTGAAATCAGAAATGGATATGATCACTGAAATACAAAGTGCAAATGGAAGAGATACTGATAGATGCTTGTATGGCCAGAAATGCAATTGAGAATATAAAGCAAACTAGCAAAGAAATGATTGCAAGAAAAAAAAAATAGGACTCGGGAGCATTAAAGCTAATACACAGTAAGATTTTTCACCAAGCTAATATGATCAACAAAACCAAATCCAGATGGAGGGTAGGAAAAATGACTTGGGGGCTCTGAGAAATTACCCTGTCTGTTCCTTTTGAGATTCTAGTATTATACTGCCATCAGGAAGCTGGAAAAAGCAAATGTCAGACTAAAGAGAATGCAGCTGGAGTGGGATAACAGGAAATCAAGCACATGCTCAAGGAGATAACTAACCAAAAGGGAAAGAAATGGAGAACTAATTCACAGATACTTAAAAGAAGGATACATAGAGTTAATGGGAATCACAAAAAGAGGAGGACAAAAGGACCTCTGAGGAGGAAAGAAGAAATACAAAGTGGACTGTAAAGAATGACAGGTGAGTTGTGATTGGTCACACTGAGAAGTAATCAATTATCTTGAAAGCAATTACTGTGCAACTGCTCCATAGTGCAATCATTCAATTAAGCTGAGAAGTAATTATATGATGAATTGAGTATTGTATGAAATAGATATAGAGAGAAATAAAGTATTATGAATCAACAATATAGATAATCAGTAATGGAGTGAACCAGGCACGTCAATAAGTACATATGGAATGGATCAATTATGAAATTAAAAAATTATTCAGAAAACAAAAATAGTGAAAAGTAATTAATGTCTCTAATATGTAAAGGATATAGGTGCCAAAAAAAACCCATGCTGAATATATTGTTCTGGCCTTCCTTTTCACACCCTCCTTCTCCATACATAAGGGAAAGCATTTAACCCTGTCCTTCCCTTCTTTTTGCTCTTTGGACAGTTTATCATCTTGCATCTATAGTAGACTTTGTTCATCAATAGCTGGGGAAGCTTAAGAGGTACGCTAACTTTTTGCTGTCACAATCTCATAGTTGCCATCAAGCAAATACACTACTTTTGGAGAATTTTAAGGACAGATGCATAAGCCATAAAGTCTGTAAATTGTAGACAGACGGACATCTTCTAATATGAAGGCATATGCTCTAATGTTACTCACTGAAATGTATTTCTTTTCCTTTAGGGTAGGTACCCTGTGTCATTTGAAATGCACAATGATGTCAGACTTGCATGTGGGGCTTGCAGACAAGGCACAGAACACATCAGAGACCGTTCACTTGACCAGGTGGTGACACCTGGAGGCCAGGTAAGAAACAGAAGATGATCTTGAATGGCACAACATGACATGGTGTAGGAAGCAGAATCATGTCCCAGCAACCTCCTTTTGGGGTCAAAGTCACCATCTCCTCTTTGCTTCTCTCAGCCCTCAAAACTGCACTGTCTGTGCAGTTCAGTGACATGAACAAGAGTATAGGCAGCCTGCAGGTGCCCAGACAAATGCATCTTAACTTAAGTATTTAAATCTTCCTAGACCCAGTTCAACTTGGCAGACTGTTGAACTGGATCTGATGTAATCCTAGTTAGTAGCCCAGAAGTGCCAAAAAAGCTTTTCTTTCTTGTTTCATCATTCACTAGTCTTTCTTGAATATGATCAGAATGATATCTGTATGTATCAGTAATAAGAATAGTCTTATCATAGAATAGATTAATCATAGAATAGTTTGGGTTGGAAGGGACCTTTTGGATCATCCAGTTCCAAACCTCTGCCATGAGCAGGAACACACTCCACTGGACCAGGTTACTCAAAGTCCCATTCAATCCAGTCCTGAACACTTCCCAGGCATCAGCAGCTTCTCTGGAAAAACCTGTTCCAGTGTCTCACAACCCTCACAGGGAAGAATTTCTTCATAAAGTCTAATTTAAATCTCCCCTCCTTTAGCTTAAAGCCATTTCCCCTTGTCCTGTCACTACAAGCCCCTCTAAAGAGTCCCTCTACCAGGTTTCTTTCAGGCCCTCTTTAGGTACTGGAAGGCTGCTGTGAGGTCTCCCCAGAGCCTTCTTTTCTCCAGGCTAAACAACTCCAACATGCTCAGCCTGTCTTCACAGGAGAGGTGGTCCAGCCCTTTGAGCATCTTTGTGGCCCTCTGGACTCATTTCAGTGAGTGTACAGAATACACTCCAAGAATACTTACTTCAGTGAGTGTACAAAATACAACATATCACCAAGTGATAGTACCTGAAGAGTTTAATATCCCAGTAGGACAGGATCATCTCCAGTCTCTGGAAAACTAGAACATGAAAACATAAAGCCAAGAACAAGTATTGCTAAAAAATACAACAAACCCAAGAAAACAGCATCTAATTGGAGAGTAGCAAGTGCCATGTATATATTTAAGAAACAGATAAAAATGATCTCGGCAATTAAAGTCTCATTAATCTTACCTTAGTAGCTGAAAAGGCTTTAGAAGACATTTTGAAGGACAGTATAATTAAACCCATAAAGGCAAATTAAAAATGAGATAAAAGGCAAAAGTTTACAAAGTTTTAAAGCTCTGTGCCAAGTTAAATATGTACCTTTCTATAAAGCAGGTTTTGTTTGGTTTTTTTCTTTTAAGATTGGAAAATGAAGATTTAATTGGTCTGGAGTTTAATGAAAGTGTAGAGCTTGTATTACTCTCTTTAATGTAAGATCTTAAAAGCTAAAAAAGGAGAAAACAATGAATTATGCTAGAATAATTTTATTACTAGAATTTCTCAAAGATTTGCTTTGGGATTAATAATTAGAATTCTTTGACTTAACAGATACTTACACTTGTTTGTTTTGAAGGTCTTATCAAATTATCAACTTTCTTCTCAAATGGACACATTGAGAAGAACACAATGTCCATTGAGAA
Source organism: Agapornis roseicollis (assembly GCA_002631895.1). Lineage (NCBI taxonomy): Eukaryota > Metazoa > Chordata > Aves > Psittaciformes > Psittacidae > Agapornis > Agapornis roseicollis. The sequence continues at coordinate 63,478 of NDXB01017968.1, forward strand.
ATGGACACAGCATCCCAGTAATGCTCTCATAAATGCAATATACAGGGACAATTATAACTGATGGGTCCCTGTGTACAAGAATTACATTTGCCTTATTAGCCACCACAGCACACTGGAGCTCATGTTCAACTGAACAGATCTTTCATGATGTTCTTTGAGTGATTTCCAAGTCACCATCTTGTAAAAGAGGCACAATCTTTGTTTCATGGACATATGACCTTGTATTAATTTTTATTTAAACAGATCCTGGTCAAATTAGCCAATGTTAATGCAGCATCCTGATCACCCTGTAGAACTGCTTCACTATAGCTATATAACTTTCTCCTTTCACCAATGTCAATGTTTGAAGGTTTTATAAACTGATTTTCTTTCTCATCATTGCTAAAGCATGGCCTCGCATGTTCCTGAGTGCTACCAATAGCTTAATGGTGAAACTGAAGGCACCTTTAACTCCTGCTAAAATTCCAGAAGGGTCATTCATTTATTCAGTGGAATACGTATTAATAATTAACTAATGAACGTATGAGGCACAGACCTAAAAGACACACAACTGAAGAAAAGTTCCCACACTGGTAACAGTTTTCTTGCACTAGGAATATTACTACCAAGTAGATTATGGGTTTAGTTGTGAGTTACCATGCCACAGATCGCAAATACTATTTCTTCTGGAATTGTCTTTCCTTGAAATGAGGATTCTCAGCTTGTGGCTGAATTCCTTACACATACATATGTTGACTAGTTAGCTCAAGGCTACCCGTTTTATAGAAAAGCATATCCTTACACCCTGCAAACTTCATGTCTATACTATCTTTGGCACCATTAGCTTAGAATGCAGTCATTTCTCATAGCCAGTGTTTGCTGACATAACATTTTAAAAAGCACTATTTCTAGAAAATTACTTTACTCTACCTTTTACCACTCAGATTTTAAAATAAAAAAAAAATAAATCTAATGCTCTGAAAGGGAGATTAAGGATGTCAAAATCATGCTGATCCAATCTTTGGAAGCCAAGAAAATCTTTTTATACTGTTAAAAGACCAGAGGCATTGCACAAATGAGCATGAAAATGTTTAATCTAAATTGCTCTAAAATTCTGACTACTTAGCAAGCTATTTTCAGCTTATAACATAAACATTCAGTGACACACTGGTAGAAAAATCTAGGGCAAATCTTTTGTTTTATTTTTAACTGGTTTTAGAAAGGCCATTTCTATTTCAGAAAAATGCAGTAAATGATGCTGTGAGAAACTTTGGTACTATCACCTTCATGACCACCAATCCTCTTAGAATATTTGTTTCTTTTCACGTTGATTGTTTCTCTTTCATTAGCCATATTTATATTAAAAACCCCAGACTTTTTATAGAATCTTCCATAAACATTAGTGGCTTGTGCTTGTAAGTGGGGGATTTACTCTTGTCATCACTGTCATCTGCAGCAAAATGACCGCTGAATTCAATAGATACAAGCTTTAAGAGGATTTTAGTTGAACTCCATTAATTTTGTTGCATGAACAGGGGCCTGTTGTGTTTAACGTCAAACAAATGTAAGGAACACTTGCTATCCAGCAGAATCTGCAGTCTCATTGTCTATTCACCACCTAGTACAAGTCCTTCCCTACGAAGTAACAGAATTTTTTCCTACCTAGATTTAAATTGCTACTAGCACTGAATTGCTGGATGGGGAATTAAACTGTTGATACCCTCATGCTAATTAATTCCATACATATGAATTCAGTATACTGAAACGAGCCGTGAAAGCTGCAACAGGGAAAACACTGGAACTTAATGGCCACAACTTCAAGTCAGAGAGCTCTGAGACTAAAAAGCAAAGGCAACTGCCTCAAAGCAACTTCACACGAAAAACTATCGAATCACAGAAGGAAAAAAAAATCACATGGATTAGAAGTGGAAGAAAATTTCCCAGACTGCAGCATTTTTGCTTTGATTTGGAATTGCTTCACATGATGATTTTTTTTTTTTTTTTTGTGGGTTGGATCGGAAG
>NDXB01017968.1:65576-79314 GCA_002631895.1 Agapornis roseicollis
TTTTTTTTTTTTTTAGTGGGTTGCAGAGTTTCCCACGGTACTTTCTTTATTTGCTCACAGCCACTGTCAGGTTAAACAGCAAGAGGACAAAGGAATGCCCTGACACTTGCTGTTTGCTTAAGTTTCTACTTAAATAAAGTTTCTACTGTTTTATACAAGAGAGAAATTCAAACCTCTTACAGGAGGAAACTTAATTTCTATGGTAATTTTTAACAATATAATTTCTGAAGTATGGCTCGAGCATTATACTTTTATTAGACGTGCCATGTATTTTGAGTACAAAACTGAAATAGTAACGTGGAAAACCAGTGTTACATATGAAGAATACTGCATGCACTGATCTATCACAATGTTTCTCTGTGACACTGAGAAAGAAAAGAGTATATAGTTTTATTCAGACTTGTTACTTGCAGTGGGATCCCTATTAATTAATTAATGGAATGAGCTACTAGTGGTTTGTATTTTCATATAGACAAGACACACAAAATGACAGCATTTAAAGGCTTACTTCAAGACCAACATGTCTATCTATTATTAGTGAAAATCTTGAATGCAGAAAACACAAAGGTTCTGTAAGTTTGGAGCTGAGCTTCCTTGTTCTATAATGTGACTCATTTAGAACAAGGATAAAGCGTATTTTTGTGGAACAGCCTTGAGGAAGCTTATTTGCTACCAAAAATATCAAGACAGAGGATTAACTTGACTGAGCTAATTTTGAAGTATATGCCTTTAACAAAAAAGACATGTACTAATTTATATTTTACTGCTTACATGTACATACTGTAGGTCAAAAGAAAATGTAGAATTATCTTTTAGCCTGTGTCTGAATGACTAGGGTATATATTTTTCTTAATAGATACATTAATATTATATATATATTACATTAATATATATATTCTGAATTTTTTTCAAGCAACTAAACTCACAACAAAAAAGATTGAGAGTCCAAACATATTGTCTTCAATACAAACTGAATCTTTCCGATTAAAATGCTGCAACCCTTCTTTGACTTTAATTGCATTACATACTTCCGACTAATGACTCCATTTCACTAAGGAACACTTTCAAAGAAAATCCAGCTATAAATTTAGGTGCTTAAAAATTCTGCTTTCATGAAATTACAGACAAATTGAAATGTTTCAATAATAATTTTAAAATCTAAAATATCCCTTTTCTGGTTTTACATATAGTAGCTAGAGTTTTTGCTATTTTGTGAAAAGCAAATTCTGTTTTTACTTTCAAGAAGCAGACAATAAAACATAAGTACATATACAGTAACATGGAAACATGGGCCAACACTCCGCATGTCTTTATTCTTGCTATGTTATATAGAACTTACCAGCCAGTCATTACATAGAGCTCTAAGTACCAGGAGAGACAGACCTTGATCCACTTTTTTTTTAAAAAAAAAAAAAAAAAAAAAAAAGCCTCTTACTATGCACATTAGATGTTAGGAAGAAATTCTTTACTGTGAGGGTGGTGAAGCACTGGAATAGGTTGCCCAAAGCAGCTGTGGATGCCCCATCCCTGGCAGTGTTCAAGGCTAAGCTAGATGCCGCTTTGAACAACCTGGCCTACTGGAAGAAGAGGGTTGGAACTAGATGATCTCAGAGGTCCCTTCCAATCCAAACCATTCTGTGGTTCTACTAGGACTCCTCTTTGTTTATCTGTAATGCAGTATATATAAAAAAATATATCAATATATAAAAAAAAATAGGAAACCAGCCATGGTTTCATTCAGAAAAGTGAATCAATATATGTGATGAACATATGATGACTGCACCAGATATTTACTTTTATATATATGATGTTAGTATCTTAAACAGTAAATTACAAGGAAGACTGCAGAGACAGTACAGAATACTGAATTTACAAATGCAGAATTTCAGATGCAAATCTGTAATTGGGCTGAGACAATTTTTATGGCTCCTTTCAGGTACACTTGGATGTATGAGTGCTATGGAAAAAAAAATAAAAGACCAAATCAGAAAGTACTCACTCCTGTACTAAAACTTCATGATTGAGGTTTTGAGAAAGCAGGAATAGGGATATCAGTATTTTATATACATTTTATTCTGGCTTTCTCAACCATTTTCTCAATCCAATGAAAATCTGAAGCAATTGATTCTTAAAATATAAGTCAATAAGGAAGGACTTCTTTTGAGATTACTTATAAAGATTTCTAGCCCACATTCTGTAATCCAGGGTTATTGCTTGTATCATCATACTGACAGGTTTATCTTAATAAGAAATGTTTTGTGCTAGGAGAATTTATGCTCTTATGCTCAATTACTGTTTTATGTTGGAGGTATTAGGTAGGCAATAAAAAGGGCCCTTACATCTATTATTCATTTTTCCAATCCACAGCCATGAAGGTAACATACCCTTGGAAATGTATTTCTCTTGTCTTTAGTAAGCAAACAATTTGTATTAATTCTGCTTATCTCAAACCTTACCATTTTCAGGTGGGAAAACGGTGCAACATAAATTACATAACCCTTCAATAATGGTACTTTCCCTAGATACCTCCATTTAGGACTAGGTTACTATTATGTGAAACACTGTATAAACATAAAAGGACATAGACAGTCTCTGCCATTAAATGCTCATAACCTAAAGTAAACAGAACATAAACCAGGAAAATTGGAAATCCAAGACTCTCTGCATGCCAGCAGATCCTGGTTGGGGAAAGGCACAATTCTCTTTCTAAGCAAAATAAAGACTACAACATCCAACTGTAAACCACGAATGGTAAATTTAAGAAATTATGCAAAATTAATAATAAACACCTGAAAGGTCCCTGTATCTGAAATTTTAAAAAGTGACCACACGTTTTTCTTTCTCCACCCCACCAATGTACTGCACTTCCATACAGATGAACAATGTGAGACACACAGTTTGCTGTAGGTTGAAAAAAAAGCCACAACAATTATGTTCATTACCATAACAGGTTAGAGCCTAGTAAAAGCTCTAAATGTCCTTTTTGATTTCAATTAAGTTGATACTAAGAAGGATGCCTAAGGAGAAATTTCAATGTTACCTTTTACTTCCTCAGAGCACACTGAAATGCTCTAATGGAAAACTTGCACAACTCCCTATTCTTCATTTCAAATGATGGCTTCTGCATTAATTATGCCCTAATATTTTAACTTATTGGGCTCTCCTACAGGAATCACAGGAAAAAACCTGCTACTGATCATTAGGTCAGTTGTAATTTTAGCACCTTTTGGGTTTTGTTCAAAGTGTTCATCAAGACAAAACACAGGACCTTTCAGCAGTGTGGTGATACACATGCTCACTAAGCCTTGACAAGACAGCACAGCGAAACCCAAAGCTTGAAATAGGAATATTTAGTGGAAAAGAGTAACTCAACCATTCATAATTCATCAGTGAATTATACTGCTTAGATTCATTAAAGGTGTAGCCAGTAACCAGGTTGGATTAATATGACAGTAAAGAAAAATATACCTCAAAAAATCTGTTTATTTGAATGCTTGCAATGCTACAGCCTCATGATTCTTGTATGTCCTCATTTAACATGAGACAATCTTGCACGAAAAACTATAGGGTGCATCCTCACGTCTCTAATCACATACTGAGAGGAGCAAATCCACCTTAAGCATCCAAAAGAGCCAAAATGAAAAAACTCATTAAATCAAACATACATCAAAATGGAGATGTATTTAGTTACACACATACCTTGAAACCATGGGAAGATATTAATAAACAAACCCACTGTAGGGGTGGGTAAACCTACCACTGTAAGAAGTATTATAATCTGTAGCCAAGAGGCCAGTATTAAAATCTGGGAATCATTACTGTATGTCTTTCAATCCATATTTGCCAGTCCTATATTTATATCATGATTATCTGCCCACTGTATGATTCTATACTTTATTTTTTTGCTTCCAGATTTATTTCTGTGAAATAAAGCAGTTTTGGACCAACATTTCTTGGAAATGGTATAGCGGAGCTTATACACTCTGCTCTTGTTAACATGACCTGGATAACAGCAAGTGATGTAAAAAGCATGTGAGTGCAGCCAGTGTGTGTGAAAAGGTTTTTCACAACTGTCTCTGCTGAGAGGGTATTCGCTCCAAACCTGATAATGCTAAAATGAAATTAAGAGTGACATTCTGCTTAAGGTGACCACCAGCTGGATTAAACAGCAGCCAAGGCTTACCAAGACACTAAAAAGAGGAATGATTTTGGAAGGAAGTATAGAAAAAAACATGAAAATCTCTGACTGGGTGTAGACCTCGGTATCAGCAGCTGCCACACAGGGTCTGGTATTCCCAAAAGTTGCTCCACTGGCACTGCAACATCTGCCTGGCAATTGCCACCCATGCCCTGCCCTCCAGTGAGAGGGTTTGGCAGTAAGGAGTGCAACAAGAAGGGACGCCGGGGCTGGTTTCTCAGTAGGAAATTGATTGTAGGGAGCAAGGTAGGCACACAAGGGATGTGCATAATTATAGGAACTGGCACTCATAGAAAAGGAGGTAGCTGCAAGTAACACTGCCTGCAGGTTGCCTGCATCCAGCTGTGAGTTTGTGTATGGTGAGATAGGAACTTCCTCAAAACAAATACAGAAGTGTGTTTAGCAAACTGTAAGGATATATTTACAGTCACTAGGTGTCTAGTATTGTGGTTTATCTGATGTATTGCTGACATTGATCCTGCAAGTATAGTTTACTGACTGCCAGTTAATTACACGTTATTAATAAACCAACAAACTCTTCCATACTGATTTGATTTAAAGTATGTGTTCAGCAGTTCTTCCCTGCAATGAAGCTATTCCATTTTGCTGTAATTGCTACAAAAGCAGACATAATCCGTTCTAAGAAAGTCAAGCAGCTGCCTTTCTGACTAAATCATGGCGCACTTCTGAAACAGATGTGAGCATCAGGGCCAGACAGTCTAATGCATCACTGTCTATAAGGTAGTGGATCACTGAGGAATGGGGAGAGGTATTGTGGGAAGTCTTCTGAAGGTGAAAAAACAATTCACTTTTGTTTGCATGCCTGAAGTTAGAAATAAATCATTGTCTGTGCCCAGTAATAATGTGTTCTGCAGAAGATACTGTCCATATAACATCACCAGGGTCACTGCTAGCTTTGCTTAGCTGCACAGGTAGTCTACAGGCAAATTTTAGCTGAGTGTGCTGTTCACTTGGGACTTACCACCAGTATTTGAAGAAGCAAAGGAAAAGTTTTGAATTTTAAATGTACTATGATCTTCTTGTGACCTTGTCAGCTGGTTGAGCCATGGTTACTGTTGCTGGACCTGTTCTAAGCTTTCTGTTTGCGTACTCTGGCACTGCTCCCTTGCCAGTAAAGCCACAGTTTCTGCCTTCCACAGTATCCTGCTGAGTTCTCATCTTTCTTGCCTTTGGGAGCAACCTGTTCTTGCCACTCCCTGACAAAATGTACTCAGAGCATGTTTATTAGGTTTTGTTTTTGTTTCAGGGGGATAGACAGGGCCCATCTACCAGTTCATGCATTCCAAAACATCTGGGAAGAAAAGCAGTTAGAAAAGCACTTCTCAGAGCTCCCAAAGGAGCAGCCCCTCTGAGTCCATGCAGAAGCAAAAGTATTGATATCCATGAAGGTTTACCAGCAAAAAGCTTTCTTTTTAAATTAAGCACTCATGTATATCCTTAAACAAACCTTAAGAAAATCCCTTCCTGAGTTTAGGCAACATAGTTTATCTAAATCTGTGTAAGAAAAGAACTGAATTTGGGCATCCCAGTAACTCATTCAGCATCTTAATTTCTAACCCATCTTTCTTAGCTACCTTTTTTGTGGTGGGAGAATGACAGTAGGAGAACCAACTGGGGCAGTGACCTCTTGGCCTGGAAAATTGGAAAAATTAAGTGATAGCAGGTTATTCTTCTTTTTCTTTTTTTTCAGCAGGAAATGGATTACATCTCTGTACCAGTACAGCAGGCTGCAAGATCCTGCCTTTAAGGATTCCTTTGCTTTGCCTCTGAGAGGAGATCTGCTTCCCAGCAGAACATGAACACAAGAGAGCACTGTCCTTTAACCTCTGTTCACTGGAAACTCCACTATAGATTTTGGAAGTTTGTGAAAGATTGTTGCAAAGAGAAAGGCCTAATCTGTTCTCCATGTCCATGGGGTATCCAGCAAGGCATAGCAAGAAATAGGTTAGACATTGGGGAACATCATCAGAAATGGGAAGGGAAGAGGAGTGCTACTGGACTAGATAAACTCAGGTGAATGTATAATTTCAACTGAGAGATTAAAGAAACATCTATGAAGAAACACATTGGTAGAGTTAGCTGAAAAGAGAGAGCATGGGAAAGGGAATTAGATGCTACGTTGAAGTCTCATCTCTGTTTTTTGATGCTTTCTTTGGAGCAGATAACATGTAGGTGATGAGCAACCACACTGCCTGGGTTTCCTTTGGGGAAAAAAGAGACTCCTGGTGATATAAACTTGCTGATAATGCATCCAGCTGAGGAGGTGCTTATTCAAATATTCATTAAAAGATTCATATTCATCTGTAACAGGATCACATATAGTGCTCTGTGTACGTAAATACATTCAAATAAGAACCAAAGAGGAAAATCTTATACTCCCTTACTGGTCCATAATCAAACCAAACAAAAATAGCAGATAGAGGAAAAGAAAACTCCCCTCCAAGAGATACACTTAGAGAAAATTACAGTTTTCAGATGTTGTTGATGTAGCTATAAAGAGAATATAAAAACATCCATTCCTGATAAACTCTGTGAACCTAAAATCTCTGGCTCAGCCTCCCCAGCACACTGAGAGATTGGTTGTTAGCTACACAGAATTGTGACAGGGTGAAAAGAAAGCACTTAGAATTTGTTCTGAAACTGTTGATTTTACTATTTTTAACACCAGAATTATTAAAAACAGTTTGTGCTGTCCAAAGCATATTAATACATTATTTTCCTAGTTTGTCTTCTAAAACCAAAGGTATCCATAAGGTGCATAAAACAAGTTTAGATGTTATAAATGGAAGAATCAAAGGAAATAGACAAGACCAAATAGAGCACATCCTAAGTTTTCCTTTATAACATATCTAGACTCTGCCATGAAAACTTCATGCACTATGCTGACTCCTTTGGACACTGAACACCACTTGAAAGCATGGTTGCACAGCCCGCTATACTATCTCTTACTAGGATTAGACTAAAACCTAGTGAATTACTCTATACAGTTATCTATATTTATCTTTCCTGTTAGGGTGGTGAGGTACTGGAATGGGTTGCCCAGGGAGGTTGTGAATGCTACATCCCTGGCAGTGTTCAAGGGCAGGTTCGACAAAGCTTTGCATGGCATGGTTTAGCGTGAGGTGTCCCTGCTTATGGCAGAGGGCTTGGAACTAGATGATATTAAGGTCCTTCCCAACCCTAATGATTCTATGATTTCATATTTGACTGTTATTTCAAAGATTATAGGAAAACTGAATGGATTTCATTTGTTCTTTGAGACACAAACAAATGATCCTTAGAGTCAGAAGAGGTGTTAGGATTATTGATACACAGTGTTGAAGCTGGCTATATATCTGTCAATAGTGAGGAACTGTGCATGTAAGAACACGTAAGCCTAGGTCATTGTTGGCACCTCTTGCCATTCGTAGCCAACTACATCCTGGCTTTCTGGTATTCATTACTGTCAACCTTCTGGTGCTTGAAATTCTACCTTTAAATCCTGAATCCCACAATCAACTTCACAGGCTAGAGTAGCTTATGTACGAACTTTTTCACTTCATGCATCATGCTGGATTTGGGACCTTCAGTTCCTTTCTCTGGGAACTGTGATAAATCACCAAAGTATTGTTTTCTCTAGTGGACACTCAACCAACCCCACTTTCACTTGTGTTCCCACCTCCACCCTCAACCTTTTATCATTTTATTTTTATTTCACCAGCTATGGGGGGGGGAGGGGGGTTTATGATAAGCTGTCTGGCCCTTTGAAAACTGAAGGGGTTTGTTAATGGCATTCAGAGTTCCTGGTCACTCCCACCTCCCTTTCTTCTGTGCAGATGGCACGAACAGCCAACTTTTCTAACAGAAGTCCCACCATCTGCTCCTCCAGTTGTTTCAAACAGCATTATAGTTGAACTACATTAAATGAAGAAACTATCAGCTCAGCAGCTTTGAATGTACAGGCAAGTTTGAGTAAAGACAGGGAAAACACCTCATCTTTATTGCAGAACACATATGGCAGCCTCTGCTAGGAAGTGATTTTATCATGAGAGGTCTCATATTTCATACATTCATAGACACCCACGAGATTTCCCCCTTACCCCTCTCATATTTAATCCTTCTGTAGAACAGTTAAGAGACAGTTAGGACAAGTGATAGAGCCATTTCCCTGTACACAGTTCTGACAGCTACAACTTCAAAACCTACTAGATCACAAGAAAAATCTAGAGGGATGTTATTTAAAAATACAGAATCATCCAATATATATTTCCATATATTTTCGGGAGTTTACAGTTTCTCCAAACCCACAAACTTTTCACCTCTAGTGAGGACAGCGGAAACGTCATTTATGGGCTATTATACCCAACAGATTTTACAAAAAAGAAAAAAAAAATAAAACAACAAAAAACCCCCTATTTTTGGATCTTATTAATAGCTCTTTTAGGAATTAGAATGCAAATAACATATTTGTTTTGCAGTATTAAGTTAGTTTCCTGATAAAGGACATTTTCTTCAGGTTTGAGAGAGATGGAAATGTAATCTACAGTATGCTGTTCGCTAGACAAGAGTCTTAGCCTCGCTTTAAACAAGACAGAAGATTATATTGTCAGCATCAGTTCCCAAACTTCTACAAGCTAAATACCATTTTCTGGTCAAAGATATTAATTGCATGTATTGACATGCTTCTAACCTACCTATGAAATATATTTAGAAACATACTCTGGTACTGATATTCTTGTAATAAGAATATGCTACCCATTCAATCCCACTGTTTATAAAAGCAGCATTCTCATAGAATCATAGAATCGTTGGGGTTGGAAAGGACCTTAAGATCATTAAGTTCCTACCCCCCTGTCAGGGGCAAGGACACCTCACTCTAGACCATGTCATCCAAGACTCCATCCAACCTGGCCCTGAACACTACCAGGGATGGATCATTCACCAGTTCTTTCAGCAACCTGTTCCTGGGCTTGACCACCCTCTTGGTAAAGAACTTCTTTATATCTAACCTGAACTTTCCCTACTTAAGTTTAAACCCATCACCCCTTGTCCTATTGCTGCAGTCGCTGATGAGGAGTCCCTCTCCAGCATCCAATTTTAATACAGTTAAATCAATGTGCTTTTGGTTTCATACCCTGCAAAGCTCTATTATCAATACCAAAGGACATTTCTGTCCTTACTGTCAAATATTTGTGTCTTAATTGTACCTCAGAAGAGGAAGCTAAAACATGCAAGCTAACCTCTACTAAACAAACTAGATTTCTTTTATCCAGGGTTTACAATAAAGGCTTATTTTGATTAAAGAATTTTGATTCTTTGTGTAAATCACCTATGAAGATGTAAACACTTCTTCTTCTGTAAATTGCCAGGTTACAAAAAAAATGCATAGATGCTTTCTGTAGTCTGCTTTCCTTTACAGGTTATGACATCAGACACAAATCCAAACATAAAGAAAGTAGTAATATGACCTGCTATAATAATTTACAATGGAAAACACATTTGATATGATACAAAAGGAACAGCTCTTGCTAAAAAGCTTCTGAAATTTTTTGTAATTTTTACTAGAAATTATGTGTTTCTTTGGGGCAAGGAAAGACATATAATAGTGTGTAACATCATCATTTTTTTCCATAGCATAGTAAATACAATCATCCACACAGAAGGCACTCAAGAAAAATCTCACATTATGATGATATCAGATATCACCTGAGCTGAATGCCTGAAAAATAACCTTGCAACTTTCAAAATGCTATTTTCTCAGAGTAATACAGTTTCTCAGATTAAATCTTAAGGATTTGATAAATGATGACAAACCTTGAACTGATTAACAAATCAATTTGTCTTACTCACTGGTTTTCTTTAAAATAAAATTATATACACCTGAGAAATAAACTCAAATAGTTTCAATCAAAACCAGACAGAAAATATTTCTGAGTAGAACTAAAGTATTTTAGCTTTATAATTACAAATTGATAGAATAATTATTTTATGGCTTTTGTTTTTAAGATAAAGTTTTTATCGATGGTTGCCAGCTATGGACAATACTACCAAAAGCACCATATAGATGGTTACTATCAGTAGCAAAGTAAGTTGCAATACTTGTCATCAGTTATGATCAAATAAGAAATAAACACATTAAGAGTTATTTTTTACTGGTATTCTTTTGATGTGTTTATTTTAGTAATGTAAAGCTATCATTAAAAAAGAATAGCAGAATTGTTGAAAACACAGCTTTCCCAAAGGACTTTGGAACTTGCAGTATTTCTCACTGCTGCTGTGCAAGCAATGCTTTTCTTTGTGATAAAATTAATGTACAGCTCTGACATTTGTCTAACCACAAATATCATCATTATATCTATCCTGTGTAATGACCTAAAACTCAAAAAATATAAGGTAGTATTTTACAAGATCACTACTAAGTAATATTTGGGAGATCTGACACTTCCAGAAATTCAGTTATTCTTGGGTTCATTAGAAATCTGAATTCTACAAGCATGAAGCTATAAAAATAAACTGAAGGTCTCCTGCCTTCTTTCTACCAAACAAGGTGTCTGAATTTAGTTAGTTTTCTATATACGCAAATTATACACAATCTCACTCTGGCATATCTCACTTTGGATCAAAGCTTCAGGATGCTGTCAAATTTATATCTACAGGCAGTTTTGATGATTAGGTATTACTGATTCTGGTTTTAGGTAAGGGAATGTAATTGATTACATACTGGTGTTCGCAACAGCCCTCGAAAGAAAGAAAGAGAGAGAGAAAGAGAGAGAGAGAGGAAGAGAGGAAGAGAGGAAGGAAGGAAGATATGTGTAGTAGTATACATGCTTACAACCCACCTCACCCCACCTGTGAGAAGAGTAGAAGATAATAAGGAGGAAATACTACTCAATTAGTTGCAGACTAAAACTTGATTTCATAATTACTGGAGAAGATCTGGCTAAACACAGGTATCTCCTGGTTTCAGAAGCTGATATTTGTCTAATACTTTGGTAATGCTGAGAAAATTATCCCATTAGGGACCTCCTGAAGTTAGGGAATCCTGCCTTGTACTGGAGATTCTGATTTTATTCTATTTTGCTCACTGATAACTTCAGCAGGATTTCAGAGACCAAGATACACATCAAGTACATTTGACTGCTCAGGTGACGCACACCAGTATCTTAACACTGGAATGCTCTACAAGAAGAAATTATGTCATTAATTGATCATAATGCATAACGCAGATTTGTCTTAGAGTGCAAAGTGACAACACTTTAATGGAAAACTTGAACATGAGTAAAGCAAAAAAGACAATAGTGTTTCTGCTAGTATTACACTTGCACTTGTGCACTTGTCCACCAAACAGATGTCTTATTTTTAATGACTTTAAGGTTGAAGACATGGACTCTAGAGCAATGCAATTAATACCCAGCCTTAGACTTGGAAACTGCTTCTCTATCTCAAAGTTTTGAAATATCTATGGCTCACTCTTCTCTATCCTTATTCAATAATTATATGAACTTCTCATTCATTATTCACAAAGTAACCAACAATATCCAAACATTCACAATTTCTAAGCTCAGAGAAGGCAACCTTTTGTTCTTTTCATTTAAAAATCAACCAACAAAAAACACATGAAGAAAAAAATCCAACAGGAACAAAATTCACCATCTCAATTTCTTAGCAATACAATCACCATGAATGTGTCTCGCTTTCCTCCCCCTCCTATTTCCCACAGTCCAGCTTTTTACAGAAGTTCTTCATTCAATGGAGAAACAGCATATTATGCCCCCAGATATTCAGAATTGTTATGGCTGTCTGAATGTTTAAAATACCTCTGAGATGGGTCATGCCTCACAGTAGGCACGTCCAACAGAATCCCTGTACTAGTAGGCTCACATGTGTGAGTACAGAACACAGAACCATCAGAGAATGATCAGTCTGCAAGTCTGCAATATAAAGAAACCACTTTTAATAAAAATTTGGGGCCAGCCTTCCTTGATAAATGTGCTGTAAATTTAAGGCTGAATTCTAATGTGTCATTTAAGTTGAAAACTATAGCTCAAATGGCAAACAAGGTTTAAGGCACTGTAACAAAAATCCAGTAAATCCAGTAGGTTCTAACGCCAATAGGTTTAGAAGACTTCTTTTAGAAGACTTACCCATATCTTTTGCATTCATTGAAAATGTATGCGTTTTAGTGTCGCCCTGCTTTCCAGAATATACTTATTTCTACTACTGCAATGACGTATTTCTGTTTTAAACAAAATTGATACTTATAAGATGGTTTCACATGCAGTCATGCCACAATTGCTTTTCCCTTCTTTGATTTTTTGCACTACTAATTCCCAAACAGTGTTGATGAGGTTCAGTTTGAGCTTCTAGAACACTTTTTGTGCATACAGTGATTCCACTTAGCATAATGTTTGTTGGCAGTGGTGACTTTGTTGTTTATTGATAGCAGATTATTCATTACCAAACAATTACTTCTCTGAACACAACTGAAAACAGTACACATGCCATCCAAATAGTTTGTCTGCTCCCAGGCAAACTACAACTGAGTGTAACTTGAACGGAGAGTACAATACTAGCTTTACTACTACTAATAGATGAACCATTTATACATGCACAGCTATGCTTCCCAAAACAAGTAATGTTTTTTAGCTATTGTATCTGCATTATAATATGGAATATTAAAAATTAAATAAAATCTGCAATGTTTTATATAGGGAAACAGCCTTTCTGTGTAAAGCCTATTTTCCTCAGCTTGTTAGACTGTATAACACACATATGACTTCCTCTAAAACAAAACTTAACAGATGTCTCCAAGCTTTAGAGGTTTTTTTCCCTAAGATTCACTTTCAAGGTTTGTGTTCTTACAGCAGAGTTGATGAAAATATGATTGCTTTTCATGACTCCTCCTCTGCTGCTGGGTAGGCACATTAAAAAGACATAGCTGTCTATCTCAATGTACACATGCCATAGTAAAATGTGTGTTATTTACTGATAAAAACCACATGACAGCAGTTTAAAAACAAGATCTATTCTCTCAGTCAAATTAGGGAGGCAGAATATCCTCTATACCAAGTGATTACTGTCTGGGTCTAAGTGTGGCGAACTGCCAGATCAATTATAATGGTAGAGAAGAGGAAATACGAAGACAGATTGGCTCAATTTTAAGCAGAAGCACCACTAAAAAAGAAACCCAGGGACATTTTAATGCAACATCCAATTACTTAGAAGTGCATTTTTGGCCTACTCTTAAGTTTTTATTTATATAGTTTCTTTCTACATTGAATATAAAAAGAGAAATCAGAACAAGGTTGGACAAATCTGGTGTAAATAAAACCCATGTTGATTCCACTGACATAACCTGTATGTTGATGTCAGGTTTTTATAACAAAAGCCAGAAATATCATGGGACAACACACTCAGAAGATATCCAATAAGATTTCAGATGTGATCACATTAATATACAACCATTTTCCCCCTTTGACCTGTAATTGATTTCAAGGAGAAAAAAAAAAAAAAAAAGAAAAAAGAGGGGGGGGCTTCAAA